>JBBPBX010010449.1:0-18495 GCA_038048925.1 Garcialebias charrua
CCAACACGAAAGGAAACCTTGAACTGTCTTTGATCTTGAAGTAATCCAGCAAGTGGAAAAGAAAAAATCAAAAATTATAATCCCATAAAGTTTTTTGAAATTCCATACTGTTCGGAGGTAATCCCATTGCGAAAAGCTTTTAATCCCTTGGAAAACTGAGTCTGTTAACTCTTGGAAAACAAAGTCTGTGATCCCTTGGAAAGCAAAGTCTTATAATCCACAGCGGTAATTCCACAGCAGTAAATCCACAACGATTAGTTTTGTTGATTGATCAGCAACAATTGTTTTCATAATCAGCATGTAGAGGGGATCCCTCGATTGACGCAGAGGAGGCGACCCTTGGATGAAGGTTGAAGACCAAGCGTTGGAGCTGCAGGTCCCCACATCGAAGGTTGTTGGCTGGTTGGTTTCCAGTCAGTGCCACTCTGGTTCTATGTGTCATGCAATTATGTGGTTTTTTAGGTGGGCTTATGATTGGGATTTTACATTAAGCCTTACCTATATGCACCTGGTATGTAAGCTATCATGGTTTAGATCAGCTACAATTACCAATTAAGGGGTGGATCAATTCTGTAAAATTAGATATAGGGATTTGTACCTATAAAATTTTGGAGGGCTTCTGTAACGAAGGCCTCTAATTCCAAACTATTCCTCCATTCATTACTTAGTTTAGGTTAAACTAAAATAGAAAAATGAAATATAGTTTGATCTAAATGTCTGTTGTCTTTTAGACGAACGACGTAGGATTTGGTATTCCTAATAAATTTTGAAGTCTATGGCGAGACTCATCAAAATGAATAGATAATCTAGAATAGAAACGATCGAATCGGTTCAATTTAGAAATTGTGAGACCAGTGTAGTTTATGGTACCTTAAGTAGCTTTAAACTACATTGACTCTTCGACGATTGAGATTTAACAAAACGAACTGCATGTTGGCATAGTTAAATCCATATCATTCATTAACCAATGTTAATACAAAACCTTTTTGGCTGGGAGTGTTCAGAACCAAACAATATCTCAACTAATGACAACAGTAATGACTAAACAACAAGGAAACAACGTTTCACTGCTTCGACACACTCTTGTCGTCAGATTCCAAAGTGCAACACACAAGAAAAACAGGTCTCAACTTTATGACCGAGGTCAAATTAAATCTCGTGGATTTAAACGGTTGTTAAGATTAGTTTTTGTTGTGGGTGTTAGGCTTAGCGTTTCTAAGTTCAAATTGGACAATGCGACTTATAGGGTGGGAAATACGGTAGTTTAAACCTGATTAGTTTATTTACTAACTTGTGTTTGGACGACCTTATTATCCCATGAAGTCGGTGAGTTTGTGAGATCTTTGTCTTTTGTGGAGTCATTGAACGCCTTGTAAGGTTTGATCTGATTTCGATGTACCCATTTAGCAATTGGCTCTTTGCGGCCTTTGCTGATTTTGATTTCGTAGACGACTGAGGACACTTTGTCTGTTATCAGATGAGGTCCAGTCCACCTGGGCATTAGTTTGCGGGCGAGAGTTCCGGTCCCGGACTCTCCTTTCCCGGTTGTTGGGGCGAACGTATAGTACCAGACTCTGTCTCCCACTTGGAGTTCATTGTGAGAGGCCTTCTGGTCATAGTACGCCTTGCGTCCTTCAGCGGACCTTTCCAGGTTTTTCTGGGCGAAAGCAAAAGTGTTTCTGAGGTGTACATTCAAATCTTTGTCTTTGGCATGGCCTAACATCACCCCCCTTTGGTCATGGGGGACCACGATCACAGGTGAGGACGTCCGTCCATGGGCACAAGTTAGGATGCCACCGTTTAGTTTAAGCTGTTCGCGCAGCTGAGAGAAGACGGTACACAGGAATCGTTTAGGATTTGGCCAACGTATCTTCTTACGTTTACCTCTTTCCGTGTAATTCAGGTGTGTCACAACCGTCGGCGCAGTCGCAGGTGTGTCTGATTGTACAGACTGCGACGGGTCACTGTCGTTGTGTGTGTCTTCCCACTTCTTGACTGAAGAGGGGCTCTTTGAGTCTGTAAAAACTATGTCATTTCTGACTAGTTCTAGGCTCAAATGTTCCTGAACCAAGGTTTCATCGAAAGCTTGGCTGATAGCCGATTTACCTGTCCCAGGGGACAGTACAGCAACCTCGGTGTGGGGTCCTTGGATCTCCACACCTTTCTCTACCTGTGGTAGGTAATGTGAGTTTGCCCCCTTCTTGTCTGATGAGGGGTCCTCGTAATCTGCAACAATGATGTCCAAGTGACTGTCAGCGTTTGGTTGACTGTCATTTTCTGGACTCAGATGCCCTTGAACCAAGGTTTCATTGAAAGCTTGGTTGATTGCCGAATTACCTGTCTCAGAGGACAGTACAGCATCATCGGTGTGGGATCCGTGGATCTCCACACCTTTCACTACCTGTGGTAGGCAGTGGTCAGGAAGTGCTGAATATGTCAGCTCACAGAGGAGGTTCTCTTGTTGGGCCAGAGTTTGGTCCAACTTTTGGGTCTCTTCTGTCTCACCTGTAGTTGAAGGTTCACTTACCGGGCTCTCGTCCTCGGATGAGCAGTCCCTTGTGTCCTCTGCGGTACCTGCGGTTAGGCAGTCTGTATCACAACTAGGAGGCACTATTATTGGCAGGGGTTTTCTCACTGTGCTCCACATTTTCCGTTGACCATAATCTATAATCGCGTTGAAGCGGTTTATAAAATCTTGGCCAACCAAAAATGGGAATGAGTCAAGGTTAGACACAAACACCGGGTGGCGTAGTGTCATTTCGCCAATCTGCATGTGAACCATAGCTATAGCTGTCAGGGTTGTTCTCGTCTCTGCGAGACCCTGTAGCTCAATAGCACATTTCTCAAAGGGTATTTGCCTGTCAACACCGTTAGCGGCGGTCCTCAGCTCCTCGAACAGCTTGGCCGACATAATAGTTATATCAGAACTACCGTCCAGGAGGGCTTCACGCTCAAGGACACCTTCCAGTGTGATAGGCAGGTAAGCTTTCTTAGCCACCCCCCTTTGTATAAAGTTACACAGAAACCTCACAGGTCTTGGCACACGTTTCCGTTCACGTGTGACTCTGTCTGTGTACTCATGTTCACTGTCAGCCTCTTGTTGGCTGTCAGCCTCATGACCTTCAGGAAGTTGTTGACTATCAGCAGTTTGTTTGCTGTCTTTGTCATCAACTGTGTGCTCTGAGTTATCAAAGACAAGGTCACTCATTGTCCCAGTATGGTCATCCTCTGTATCATTCAAGTTTTCAAACAACCAACTTACATCCACCACCTCATCAGAGCTTGGAGGTTTGATGCCTTTGTTCTGGAACGTTTGCGACCTTTTGCATGTCTCGGAATGTGTCATCCGAGGTGCAGGTCCACGTCTCAGGGGTCCCTTCCGGGCCCACCCTGGTCTTGGGCGTCCTGTAGAGCTAACACCCACCTTTAGTTGTTCTTTAGTTTGAAAATCTTGTTTAATCTCGCCTTTTTTAGGACTGGAATCCAGCTCCAGCGAGTGGGATTTGACCGCTTCACCTGGGGACACCTGTAAGGGTGTTTTGATTAGCATGTTAGCTTCAAATGCATTTATAGCACACTGTTTTATTTCTTCCATGGTTTGCTTTTTTGGAATAACCATGGTGAGCAGCTGAAGTCTTATCTCAAAGACGAGATGGAAGAAGAAAGACCACTTAAAGTCTTCATCTTCTTCCATGCCTGGTGTATATTTATCACCAAAATGAGCTTTAAGAAGCCTGTCGTAAAACATCAGAGGATGTTCACCTGCTTCTTGCCACACGTACCTGTCAACTGAGCAGTCACCACCTCGGCTCGTTCTAAGCCATTGTGGGGCCCTGATGGAGTGGACCCTCTCACTTGTTTCACCCTGTTTAACGTCCATTATTGTATTGATTTTGTGTGAAAAAAAATCAAAAGATTGTTCTCATGTTAGTGTTTGCAAATAAATATTCACTTTTAATGTAGCACTGAGTCAAATAAACTAATCAGCTGAGGTTTACGCGTTTCACTGTGTAATAAGTATTCATAGGTACCTTTTTTCAGGTTTTTACCCTCAATGAACTTTGTCAAAGTTAAATGCACTCTTGCAGTGTTAACTTTAAAATAGAACTTACGTTCAAACAACAGTTACTAACTAACCCAAGCAGCCTGATTTCCGTTTTTTCTTACTCAAACGCTTATAAAAGAGGGCTGACTTAAATGCAATGACTTCACTAAAATGTGACAGGATGCTGCTTGAGCATGCCTTTAAAAAGATGTCTTGCAGTCTCAGTGAAACTGATTTTGTACTGCATTTGACAGTTATCAGGAGTGAAAAAGGACGTTCTGTTCGTTATTTCAAACAATTTTTTATTTAAAATAAACGAGTGTTTGTGCGCTCAGCATAACAGTACAGTAATGATGTTACTCCAAATAAAAACCAGTGATGTTTATCAATTTGTTGTCATTTGACATCCTCAAATTTGTTCTGCTATCTTTGTTTTGATTTTTGTGAAAATCAAGTCAGCAGATGCTTTTTGTTTGTTATTTTAAACTTTTTATTTAAAATAAACTGGAGTCATTAATTTTACACAGAAAAACGTTAAAAATGCCATTTTTAACTAAAAGTGTGCAGTTGTGCACACCAATTCTGTTTAAAATTCAGAGATGTGAAGAGCTTAATGTGGAAACGCTCTGTTCTCCATCATTTTTTTTTTTTATTTAATTTGAAAATCAAATAAAAATTCCCTTTTGAGTGTTATTTTAAATCTCTTCAGTATTTAAAATGAGCATAAATTGTTTGTCTGTACCTCTGTTATTCTAAAATTTGTATTTAGAATAAACAGGAGTTTTTGTTTGTGTACAGAACAATTTTAAAAGCTGGTAACTCACCATAAAAATGCTGACTTCTTTATGATGTTTTTGAGAAAACTCATCTGTCAACGTCTTTTAACCAACAGGGGGCAGCTTGGAGTCTTAAATTTATCACGTGGAGACTGAATTTGTTTATTCAGTATTTAAACTAAAAACAACCTTTTCAGAATTAGTTTCTAGTGTGTCAGTGATAAACGCTCGAACCACGTTCTTGTCAGAGACAAATCTATGTTGTTAGACAGTTTAGATGGCTTTAAATGAATTTTTAAACTCTCAGTGAAATCTCAGTTTGTCCTGTCAGTTTGTGAACTGCTTGTCACCCGAAAGTGCACCTGGAAATGACGACAAAATGGGCGGGTCGACGCAGCGCGTCACCAGCTCTCGTACTTGAGTGAGGCGGAGCTCGCTACTCAGATACGTGACGTCAACCAATCAATCACAGCGCTTGCAGTGATTGACAGCTCACAGCTCTCGTTTATCCAATCACAGCTCATAAACAACAAACGTGTAGGACACGTCTCTTTAACGTCAGCTTAGCACAGCAGAGCGCAACTTTATAGACTCTTACAACTCAAACGCTTCGAATTAACTCCCCAAAATTCTGAAACGTGGCAATCACATTTAAAACAGGCACGACTTAGCTACGCTTAGTAACCCAGCACTGCAGCTGTTGAACAAACACGGACTCTCTCGGAGCGCGTCAAGGTCGGTTCCGGTCCACTTTCAGTGGAGCAGAAACTCGGGTCTGAACAGAACCACTATCCGACAACGTTCTAACAGTTATATGCTTCTATGACCTGCTCTAACATGTAAAATACCACAACAGCAATCTTGTAGATGTTAAATTAGCTTTCAGGCTTTTGACTCGGCGGTCAAACAAAGCTTTGTACAGGAGTCTGCGTGAACTGGACCGAACCAGAACCCCCACAGACCACGGCTGACAAAACTTCACCTGAATGCTTCCAACAGCGTGTAACAGAGTTGAACGTATAACAATCCCAACTTTTGATGACAAAACATGCAGCTTCTGCCCGTTTTGAACACTTCCAGCCAAAATTATTATCCTCAGAGTTTAAAACTTGGATCCTATTATGCCAACATGACGTTACAGTACATGACTGAGACCACAGATATCAATAAACTTTCAGAACCACGTACGAGGCCACCAGATGTAAGGGGTTATGAGGAGGTCAATATTAATACTGACCTCTTTACCTTAATTAATTTACTTATTCAGATTGAATAGTAAATTCACGGATTCTTTTCTTTTTCAGTTTACCCAATATATCTGTGATCTTTATGATGGATAAATACACAAAGCCATTAAGTGACAATGGACACGTTAACTTAGTTTGATATGTCAAAGAGACACTATCATTTATTTAAAATGAATCAACTAAATTAACACCATTACACTTGATTGACATGATTTCACTTTCTTTCAATTTAAAACGTCAGCACACTTAAATTCAACACAACAGACATAAATATTGGATGTTAACATATTTAGTCTGTGGGCTCTTCAGCTTAAAATAGTTTCCAGCTTAGATTGAGAGGGAAAAGGAATAGGAGGAAAGATTTAAGAAGAATTGGGAGCATGAGACCAAAGTGACACTTCTCATCCGACTTCTGCTAAAATCCAGGTACGTTTTGTAAACAGCTCTTTACCTTTCGACGACAGCCCGGTAAGAGGGAAGACCTTGTAGCTTTTCAGATGCACGGGTCCTTGTGGGAACCAGTACAGTACCTTCGAGCAGGGTATTCGTTTACGTTTTCAACGTCTCCTGGTTTCGCGTTGGTCATCAGAAAATATGTCAGCTCCTGGCCTCTGACTTCAAGATAAACTTATTCCAGGGAGGAATAATCAAAGTTTTTGAGCTTACGCTCGTTCGAAATGGACCCATAACAACATGTTATCAGTCCCAGCTGGATGACGAGTCCTTAGCGCGTGACTGGTGGTCATTCAGCTCTTTGGGACGTCTTCATGTCTTTGAAGCTCCCAGAAACTCTGAAGCGTTTCCGCACAGTTAGAACTTAAAAAGGATCAGAGAGGAGAGTTCACTTGTCTTATCGCGACCCAAGGTTACAGCCAGAGCAGAGGGAGATTTGTTTAGGAAAAGACAGAGAAGCTGGAGCCTTGTTCATGAAAAACAACGGATTAACCTGTCTTCTGGTTTTCTAAACAAAACCGTCTGGTCTATGTGACCCGAGATTTCACCTTTAACACCGCAGTGAACACAGTTTAACTCTTACAGAATAACACAGCTTAAAAGCACACATCATGAAAATGACAAAAGTTATTCTTTTGATCACATCAGCCTAAAATCAAAGATAGAAATAGTCTCTTTTTGGTGACTATGTTATCAGATTATAGCTAAATGAATGATTTTGTAGTAAATGTCTTGCTTTACTGAGAGGTCAGTAAAGGTCATCACTGGACAGTTCAAAAACCTTAATTTGACCCTGGGTAGGTCCACTACAGTATCCTACGATTTTTTTCAGATACGAACAAAATTTACGAGTGGTCCGGACCTGTCATATATTTTAGGAGCGTCAGTCTGCTGTCATCCAGACGGAATTTCTCCACTAATAACTTCATATTTCGTTATTTAGAAAATATTTAGAGTTTAAAAAAGTCACGCACCACAATTGTTTTTGACAATAGGTTCTGTTTGAAGTCGAATTATAATTTTAAATGTAATAATGACTAACGGATTAAAGTATTTAAATTAAAATCAATTTGTTATCAATGCCGTTTTCTAACACTACAATATTAATATGAAGATCTCAAACTGAAACCAACTTAAATTATGAATTAATTTAAGTTTAATTTGTCTCGGTAACGCAGACTTCGGTAACGCAGACTTTACATTGACCTCCTCCTGTTGCAGTCATAGATCTCAGATAGCTCAATGAGAAGAGCGTTGCGTCGCAGTTCCGAACCTTATGGGTTCAATTCCCACATGGGACGTTTTTTTTTTCTCCTTTTAATTCATTCCAGATTTAAAAAACACAAGAAAACTATTTACAATACAACAAGAAATGAAGCATAAAGTCTTTTTAATCTGGAATGAATAAATAATCTAAAGAAAGAAGGAAAAAAAAATAATCATACCTTGTGGGAATCGAACCTACAAGGTCTCAATAAGCGGTGCAATGCTTTACCTAGTGCGCCACCAGGACACGTGTATGTTTTAAGGTCCACATTTATTATAAACAAACATTCTTTGGCATTAGTTGGTCATTTACTCCCATGAGTGACGCTGCTAATAAGGACAGATTTTCTTTTCTCGATCAAGGAGAGCAGAACTTCAATCTCCGCACCTGTACAGTTCTTCTTTTTTACTTTTCGCTGTCATTTTATGAACGAACACGTTTTGCCTCCGAGGCAGGAAACGTAGCCTTATATGGTGTTTTGAGGGGTGGGAATTATGTAAATAACCTCTCCGCGTGCACGCGCAGGTGAATAGAACAGGTGGGATTCATCATAGTACGCAGCTCATTTACACACTTTTCCTGAGGATAGAAGAGTTTGTTGAATCTGACGTGGCATGTTCGTACGAACGCTTCGTACGAACAAAAGTAAGAGAAATTTAGGATAGAAATAAGAACATGTTTGTGCATGAGGCCCAATGTCTTTGGACAAACATTCAAAGCTCCTGGTCAGAAACTGCTTTTATCATCTGAGGAACATTTCTAAACTGAGGGCATTATTATCCAAATCTGACCTGGAGATGATTATTCATGTTTTTATCTCTTCTCGTTTAGATTACTGTAATTCCCTTTTTACTTGTTTTAATAAGTCTGCTGTCGCTCGTGTCCAGTTGGTCCAGAACGCTGCTGCGAGGCTTTTAACAGGAACAAATAGAAGGTCTCACATCACACCGGTTTTATATGATCTGCATTGGCTCCCTGTTGAATTTAGAATTCATTTTAAAATCTTGGTATTAACTTTTAGAGCGTTAAATGGACAGGCCCCCCAGTACATCACAGAAATGCTGATCCCTTATTCTCCAGCCCGCACCCTTCGTTCTTCAGCATTGAACCTTCTAAAAGTCCCTAAGACCCGGTTTAAAACTCGGGGTGACCTTTCCTTTCAGGCCGTAGCCCCCCGGCTGTGGAATGCCCTGCCCCTGTCTCTTCGTGTGACCGCCTCTATTGATTCCTTTAAAACGCAGCTCAAGACACTTTTATTCAGACAAGCTTTTAGATAAATGTTTTTATTTAGTGTTTTTATCAATTGTTCTTGTTTTTATTAGCTGTTCTTATTGTTTTGATTAATCAGCTTTTACTAGTAATTCTTTTGTCTATTTTAATCTTTTATTTATATGTTGTACAGCACTTTGTGATTTTATCTATGAAAAGTGCTATATAAATAAACTTTACTTACTTCATATGCTGCTTTGTCACTCTATTACAAAAGTCAATGCCAGAACTTTCATTTTATTTTATAGATATACTTTTTACACTTTTATACTACTATGCAAAAAACTCAGGACAGTATTACACTTTTTATTATTTCATTTTATGCTTATGTTTATTAAATGTTTAGTGTTTTAGTGTTGGTGTAACTTTTCATACTTTCATACTACTACTATGCAAAAACTACTATGCAAAAACTCAGGACAGTATTACACTTTTATTATTTCATTTTATGCTTATGTTTATTAAATGTTTCAGTGTTTTAGTGTTTAAATGGTTACTGTTGCACCGAGGGACTGAGAGAAATGCAATTTCAATCCTGTGTATGTCCTGTACATATTGCAGTTTTGACAATAAAGTTGACTTTGATATATCTCCTCTTTGGCCTTCCTCTGTGTCTTTTTCCTGGCAGCTGCATTTCTAACATCCTTCTACCAATATACCCACTGTCCCTCCTCTGGACATGTCCAAACCATCTCAGTCTGGCCTCCCTAACTTTATCTCCCAGTTGTTCAACATGTGCTGTACCTCTGATTATCTCATTCCTGATCTTATCCATCCTTGTCACTCCTAAGGAGAACCTCAGCATCTTCATTTCTGCTACTTCCAGTTCTTTCTCCTGTCTTTTTGTCAATGACACTGTCTCCAGACCATACAACATAGCTGGTCTCACCACTGTCTTGTAAACTTTTCCTTTGACCTTTGCTGACACCTTTTTGTCACAAATCACTCCTGAAACTTTTCTCCATCCACTCCATCCTGCTTGGACTCTCTTTTTCACTTCTTTACCACACTCCCCATTGTCTGGACAGTGGACCCCAAGTACTTGAAGTCCTACACCTTTGTTTGCCTCTTAACCCAGACCCGTAGGCGCGAGCATATCACTCCCATCCTGGCGTCCCTTCACTGGCTCCCTGTGCACTACAGAATTCATTTTAAACTTTTGCTATTTGTTTTTAAATGCCTGAACAACCTTGCCCCGCTATATTTGTCTGAGCTGCTTCAGCCCTACTGCCCTCCTCGATCTCTAAGATCAGCTGATCAGTTGCTGCTGACAGTCCCCAAAACTAGGCTGAAGTTCAGAGGTGACAGAGCATTTTCTGTCGTTGCTCCCAGGCTGTGGAACAACTTACCCTTGAGTGTCAGACAGGCCTCCTCTCTTCCTGTTTTTAAATCCCTTTTAAAAACACACTTTCATTCTTTGGCTTTTAAAACATGATCTTATTTTTATGGCATTTTAATACACCTGCAGAAAGACTGGTACCGGTACATGCATTTTTTATTTTTTGTATGTTTTTTATCGTTTTAATTGACTTGTCTTATGTTATTGTACAGCACTTTGGTTAACCTTATAGTTTTTGAAATGTGCTTTACAAATACAGGTAAAGTTGATTGATTTGTGACCTCTGCTCCTTGTAGCCTCACTGTTCCACCGGCCTCTCTCTCATTCACACACATACTCTGTCTACGGCCAGAGGTGGGTAGGAACGAGTTACATTTACTCCGTTACATTTACTTAAAGTAGCTTTTTGAGAAAATTGTACTTGTGAGAGTAGTTTAAATGTGAAAGACTTATACTTTTACTTGAGTAAATTTTAGGGGAGAAAACCGCAACTTTTACTCAGTTACTATGGGCTTTCTGCCGATCGCTACAGTTACTTTTGTTTCAAGTATGTAAAAACATTCGCAGCAAAATTATTGCGTAACTTATTGTCACCTGACATGTAACCAATCAAGTGAAGCCAACCAGTCACGTGACCACAACAAACTCTCCG
The DNA here is from genome assembly GCA_038048925.1 of Garcialebias charrua. Lineage (NCBI taxonomy): Eukaryota > Metazoa > Chordata > Actinopteri > Cyprinodontiformes > Rivulidae > Garcialebias > Garcialebias charrua. The sequence goes on from JBBPBX010010449.1 coordinate 11,049, forward strand.
CGCGGGCCATGTTGAGTGATGTCAGAGATTCTGGTAAACAGTTAGTGCTGTTTATAGGATGTCAAAATGTTAGAAAATGAGTTCCGAATGTAACAGTAGAGAAAGATGCCTGATTAGGCTGATGGGTTCCAGGTGCAACGTCTAGTTGTTAGAGTGGGCGTGGTATAAAAGCAGCTGCTCTGCATGCGGGCAGACAGGTCGTCTTCACACGTCGCCGTGTGGCTGGTGTGCCGTGGGTTCTGACCGTCATGGTGTCCCACGGGTTTTGGCCGTAAAGGCAACCAGTCACTGAGTGTGGTACGGGCTGTTTGACTGCTGGACGGTAGGTGTTCTTTCTCTCGCTGTATTATAGCTGATTTTGGGTCAGAAATGATAAATCTACGTGTGATTATAGGTAGAGTGCCGCAGTGCTGCGCTTCTTCGTTCCCTCAGGCGGCGAGGATGTGTGTGTGTGTGTGTGTATGTACGTGTGTATATGGTTGTGAGGACCAGCAGGTAAGGAAACGATTGTCATCGTAAGCTTTATTTGTGGCAGCTGTATGGAGAGTAGTTATTAATTAACTTTCTTTAGGTCTCCCCACATCGGGACCACTGCTGCTCTGTTTCCGGAGACTGCTCTTTTTCCTTCCGGCGTCCACTCTGGTTCCTCGACGACTCCATTTGAGGAAGTTGTGCGTGAGTGGTTGAAATGTGGACTGTGGTGTCCCGCTTTCAGTGACGTCAGGACTGCCAGCTGCTTGTCGCTGCGGTGTGACGCGAGTGCCACATTGGTGGAATGGTGAACTGTATACTGTATATTTGTGGTAAACCTGTATTTATTGAAGTAATTGATTTATTGAAGTAATTAAGTGTTTTGGGGTTTAAAGGGTTTTTGGTCTATTTATTTAGTTGGTATGAAATGAAATAACAAAAATGATGAACATGATGTACATAAATAAATAATGTTTTAAGATGTTTTAAGGTAACTGTAAATAAATTATCATTGTTATTTTGAACAGTTGTCCCGGATGTTTTAATCAGTGCAAAGCGAACCTGCGTGGCCTTAAAGTAAATTCTCTGGGTGAAATTCCCAGGGTGGCGTTGCTGACTAACTTGTTTAATTTATTCATGCTCTCAGGACATGAGTAATGCCACATTTTGGCGTTGCTGGAAGGATGTTTGCATTTGCTTTTTATGAACATCTGGGACCAGTAGTTTGAGATTTACAATATTGGTGTTTTGTGTGTTTGTTTTTTTCCTATGGTTAATGTTTTTTTTGTGTGCAGATTGGCTGGTCCGGAAGCAGAGCAGTGGTGGTTCCAGCAAATCTTTTAAAGTGGTAGGTGGATGAAACTGGTAGTTATGGCAGAAATTCAGGAACTTAAAAGAGTTGACCATGAACAGTTATGACAAGGGCAGGCCAACTTAAATGCAACGGTCTACTTCTTCAGTATTGCCTTATGCCCTCATATGTCCAGTCTCCCTGAAGCAGCGAGATTGATTTTGTGCCTAGAGATAGGAAGTGTCCATCTTTAGGGGTAGGATGGGTATAAGGTTGAATGAAGTGGTGGATGAGAGCCTGAGAGGTGGCTGCCCAAGCATTTCTTTGGATTGGTCACTTGGGGGGGAGAGAGTCTTCAGGAGCTCCCTCTTATATTGTCAGGATTTTTGGATAGCTTCTTAAATTTGTGGAGTCATGACATGATGGCTGCCACGTGTTCGACTGGGACTGTTAAAGACCAGTTGTGGAAGTGTTGGATAGCTTCCGGTAATAACTTAATTTTGTGGAGTCATGACATGATGGCTGCCACGTGTTTTGAGGAGCACTGAGGTGCTACCGCTACCGCTTTGGTTGGACCTGTGGATGCTTGGTCCTGGTGATATTGTGGAGTCATGAAATGATGGCTGCCATGTGTTCTGAGGGGCACTGAGGTGCTACCGCTTTGGTTGGACCTGTGGATGCTTGGTCCTGGTAAGAATTAAAGTTTGTGGAGTCATGAAATGGTGGCTGCCACGTGTTGGTTTCCCTTCAGGGTTTTTTGAGATTTTAGCTCTGGTCTTGGGAGCTGATGGGATCAGTTTTAATGGATTATCGTCGGGTCGCCGATACAAAAGGTGGGGGTAGAATGTAGCAGTAGAGAAAGATGCCTGATTAGGCTGATGGGTTCCAGGTAGAGGTGTCGTTTCTTTGCCCGAGCCCGACCCTACCCGAGCCCTACCCGACTTCGGGTAGGGTAGGGCCATATTTTTGCGTTTGATTGGCGGGCCGCGGGTCGGGCTCGGGCTTTGATGTGGTTTTTTTTAATCATACAGCACAAACAAAACTAAATAAAAATGCACACAATATAAAATTGTTTTAATCTGCTTGTAAAGAATATAAGGCAGTAAGTTTATTGATGAGGAAATAATTAATAGAGTGAATTTAGATGGTGAAAACCGCAGCGCACTGAGCGCAGCCACTAAATTGCGCAAACTCAGCCAGAGAGCAGGCGCGCGGAGCGCGCGCCTGGACAGCGTCTCCCCCGACATGCTGGACTTTTTAGTGACATTTCTCGAACCATTTTACCGTGCACAGAGAGAACTGGAGGGTGACAAATATCCCACCAACCTGGTTTGTCTCTGGAATGAGAAACTGAAGCAACACTGCCAGTCCTCACACTCACACACAGACTCTCCGCAGCAGGTGTTTCTGCGCGACATGCAGAAGTGCTGGAGCGCAAAATTATTATCCACGACTTGCACAGAGTTGCATTATTTCTGTGGCCTAACTTTAACAAGCTCAAAATTATGTCACCAGCTGACGTGCGTCAGGTGCACGCTCACGTCCGCACACTGCTCTCATCTGCGGCGGAACAAGTTGCCGCATTCCTGACATTCCTGAAGCTTCAAAAGTCACTGCGAGCAGCGCGCTCACACCTCCTCCATCAAAACACAGAAGAACAACATCAAGTTCTTTTGCTGAGTGGGAGAACGCAGTAAAAGCTTAATAAATAAACGTAGTGTTTTTTTTTTTTGTTGTTGTTTTTTTTTAATCGGGTAGGGTCGGGTCGGGCGGTGATTTCTAGGAAATCAGCGGGCTCCCTCGGGCTTGGGTAATTAAACTAAGGGCTCGGGTAGGGTAGGGCCGTGGATTTCCGGCCCGATGACAGCTCTAGTTCCAGGTGCAACGTCTAGTTGTTAGAGTGGGCGTGGTATAAAAGCAGCTGCTCTGCATGCGGGCAGACAGGTCGTCTTCACATGTCGCTGTGTGGCTGGTGTGCCGTGGGTTCTGACCGTCATGGTGTCCCACGGGTTTTGGCCGTAAAGGCAACCAGTCACTGAGTGTGGTACGGGCTGTTTGACTGCTGGACGGTAGGTGTTCTTTCTCTCGCTGTATTATAGCTGATTTTGGGTCAGAAATGATAAATCTACGTGTGATTATAGGTAGAGTGCCGCAGTGCTGCGCTTCTTCGTTCCCTCAGGCGGCGAGGATGTGTGTGTACGTGTGTATATGGTTGTGAGGACCAGCAGGTAAGGAAACGATTGTCATCGTAAGCTTTATTTTGTGGCAGCTGTATGAAGAATAGTTATTAATTAACTTTCTTAGGTCTTCCCCCCCATCGGGACCACTGCTGCTCTGTTTCCGGAGACTGCTGCTTTTTCCTTCCGGCATCCCCTCTGGTTCCTCTGCAACTCCGTTTGAGGAAGCTGTGCACAAGTGCTTGAAAAGTGGACTGTGGTGTCGTCAGCCGCTGCCCTTCCAGTGGCGTGCAGGGTGTGACGTCAGTGTGGCCACTTGCCTTACCTACGGCATGTCGCGAGTGCCAGAACCAGTTGAAGGGTGATCTGTATTTAATTGTGAAAATCATTCAGTGTTTGTGTGTTGGGTTTAAAGGGTTATCTTTTGTTTATTTATGTAGTTTTGTTGTGTTGTAGTTTAGCATGCCAATTTTAATGATTTACTGAGTGACTAATTGTGAATAAACACTGCATTTTAAGGATGGTATAACTGACAAATGTTTAGATTAATTGTAATAAATCATTGTTATTTTGAACAGTTGTCCCGGATGTTTTAATCAGTGCAAGGCGAACCTGCGTGGCCTTAAAGTAAATGCTCTGGGTGAAATTCCCAGGGTGGCGTTTTGTATTTACTTTAATTTATTCATGCTCTCAGGGCATGAGTAATGCCACATTTTGGCGTTGTTGGTAGGACCACAGATCACAATGTCATCTGCAAACATCATAATCCACAGGGATTCCTACCTGACCTCAGCTGTTACTTGGTCAATCTTGAAGAAACAATAAGGGGCTCAGAGCTGATCCTTTATGCAATTCCACCTTGAAGCCATCTGTCACTCCTACAACCTATCTCATCATTGTCCTGCTGTCCTCACACATGTCCTGTACCAATCTAACATACTTCTCTGCCACTTCAGATTTCCTCATGAAATACCACACTTCCTCCCTCGGAACTATGTCATATGCTTTTTCTAAATCCACAATGGAGTTCTTTAAGACTTTCTCTGTACTTCTCCATCAGCATTCTCAAAGCAAAGACAACATCTGTGGTGCTCTTTCTTGGCACGAAACCCATACTGTTGCTCACAAATACACCACTCGTCTAAGTTTAGCTTTCACAACTCTCTTCCAAATCTTCATTGTGTGACTCTAGAATATTACTACATGGATAAACTCATCAATCTAATTCCCCTGTAGTTGCTACAACTCTGTACATCCTTAAAAGGGCATCAGAACACCTCTCATCCATTCTTCAGGTGTTTTCTCACCCTCAAATATGCCATTATATATTTGAGTCAAAAAGCTCACTGCCATCTCTCCAAAACATTTCCAAACATCCACTGGTTTATCATCAGGTCCTACAGTCTTCCCCTTCTTCATTATTTTCAGAGCATTTTGGACTTCACCCTCAATTTTGGGTTTTCATGAGTTGTATGCCAAAATCATCAGTATTAAAACAATAAAAGACCTGAAATATTTCAGTCTGTGTGCAATGAATCTAAAATATATGATTTCATTTTTATCATTACATTAGGGAAAATAATTACCTTTATCACAATGCGCTGGTTAAGATTCTCAGTCGTCCAAGACATGATAAATCAAAAAGGCGTTCAATTCAAGATCAACTGGACTTTATTTGTAACAGAAATGTAAATTCTGTTACAAATAAAGTCCAGTTGATCTTGAATTGAACGCCTTTTTGCTTTATCACAATATGCAAATTTTTTGAGAAGGACTTGTATATAAGAGAAATCATGTATCATATACATCCGGAAAAAATCAGATGTACCCTGAAAGGTTTTGCAAAAAGATTCTGGGACACCTGGCAGCCATTCCTGTCCTCTAGGCTCAATGAGGCTAACCTATATAAATACGTGCATCTGCTCTTTGTGGACTTCACATCTGCCTTCAACACCATGATCCCCCAAACTCTGATAGATAAACTATCCACACTTGGACTAAGCCCCTCCATCTGTAACTGGGTACTAGACTTCTTAACAAACAGACCACAGTCCGTGAAGATCCACAACTTCTCCTCCTCCACCATAACCCTCAGCACTGGCTCTCCTCAAGGATGTGTGCTGAGCCCTCTTCTGTTCACTCTGCTCACATATGATTGTACAGCCACACATCCAGGCTGTCATATTGTTAAGTTTGCAGATGATACAGCGGTGGTGGGATGCATCACAGATAATGATGAATCCAGCTACAGACAGGAGGTGGAGCACCTGGAGAGCTGGTGCAAAGAGAACAACCTTCACATGAATGTGAAGAAGACGAAGGAGATGATTGTGGACTTCAGAAGGAACAAACACACCCACACCCCACTGTACATAGGTGGATCTGCGGTGGAGGTGGTCTCCAGCTACAAGTACCTGGGTGTACACTTGAATGATAACCTCAGCTGGAGCAACAACACCACCAGCCTGATCAAGAAAGGACATCAAAGACTCTACTTCCTCAGACGGCTGAGACGAGCTGGTCTGAGAAGCTCAGTCCTCAACTCCTTCTACAGGTGTGCAGTGGAGAGCATCCTGTGCTCCAGCATCAATGTGTGGCATGGAGGCTGCACAGTTGCAGAGAGGAAAGCTCTACAGAGAGTGGTGAAGGCTGCACAGAAGTCTGTGGGAGTCAGTCTCCCCACCATCACAGACATTTACACCTCCAGATGCAGAAAAAGAGCCACCTGCATCATGAAAGACCTCACTCACCCAGCACATTCACTCTTTGCACCACTCCCCTCGGGACGGAGGTTGAGGAGCATCAAATGTAGAACCACTAGACTGAGGAACAGCTTCTACCCTGAGGCTGTCAGACTCATGAATAAATAAATAATAAGAATAAACACTGCAAAATGTCACATCATGTTGATACTGATCTGTTTCTTGTTGCTGCGTTCATCTGTGACCATCTGCTCATAATGACTCATGTTCGTGCTGCTGTTTATAATGATGTTTTTCTACTACATTAGGGCTTAGTGTATTACTAGCTGATGTCTCTCTTAGTTAATCCTAGATGTTATTATTGTTTTTCTCTTGCATTTGTTGTTGGATGTAACTGGGACCCTGTGTACATAATCTCGTTTTCATCACATGTACTACATGCGGTGCAAATGACAATAAAGACTCTGACTCTGAAGGTTGAATAAATGTTGACAACACACCTGCCTAGGTTATTTGTGCATGTGTGACTGATCCGGTATGGGAGGGGAGAGGTGGGATTTTGTGTTCTGTTTGGTGTGCATTTGTGTTCAAAAACTTTGTTTGCATAATGAGTTTCACTTTCCAGAGTAAAATATTTCAAGTCTTTATTTTGTGTAAATTTGATGATTATGGCTTACAGATGAACAAGTAATTGCTGTATGTCTTCAACTCAGTTTATTTATATAGCACCAATTCACAACTCAAACCATCTCAGGGCGATGTACAAAAACATTCATGATATAGAACTTAATACATTTTCAAACTGCCATTTAGCAGAAGTTATCCAAGGAAGCCAACAAATTGTGTCAAATCTTTTGTTGCAGTCTTATTCTGAGCTGAACATTGACGACAGTAGAAAAGAAAAATCTCCCATTTAACAGGAAGAAACCCCACCAAAACTGGAGAAACATCATATGACTTTTATCTTGTAAAATATGAGTTTGAGTGGCACAGTTGGGCTTTTACAGCTCTTAAGAGACAGAAACAAGTCAAAACTGAAGTATGAGTAGAGTACCGGCATTATAGGACATGGCAGTTGTCAGTGTTTCCAAGAGAAGTTGATATAATTAAATAAGCATTTTGTGAATTCAGTTCCCTCAAATACAGGGAAACAAAAAGAATACTCAAACACAAATTTATTTAACATTTTCATCTCTTTATTGACTCTCTTCACAAACAAGCATTTATAAAGCTCAAACCTTCACTGTACAGTTTGATATTAAAGTGACACGTTCGATTTTCACAAGAAAAAAATAATAATGAGTACA
>JBBPBX010010449.1:19784-53470 GCA_038048925.1 Garcialebias charrua
GATCCCCATTACAGTTTATTTTATTGCCTCAAGTATTCTGACCTTTAAATTTGATTATTAAAGCTATTTTTCTTTTCTTATTTAGGGTCTCATTGAGGCAATTCTTTTCTCACTGAAGGAGATCATTTTAATATTACTTGTGAAGGATGAGGACTTCTGCAACATTTAGTTAATTTATCACAGCAAACTTGAGCTCTTCTTGTCCATTAATTCCTGTCTTGATTCACATTCCCATTTTATGTTCTATCTAATAATGCAGAGGTCTCCTTTTTAAAATATTAAAGCCAGATTTTTTTGTGAATCTAAAACATTACAGTGTAAAAACAAGCCAATTTGTAATTAAATCAGCAAAAAAAGGTATGATGGTGGAACTGGTGTCGCGTTTATTTCATTGAACAGATTTCAGCATTAATCAGAAAGAGCAGAACCTTTGAAGAAGACAGAGGAGGGACAGGGACAGACTTTCAGGCAAACAAGACAGGGACACTTAAAATATACTGCACTTAGTTGTAGACATAAAAAGTGCCACAACATAAAATAATGAAAAGAAAAAGGACAGAACATTTTGAGCTGGACAATCACTTGTGATCACAACTCGAACCTCAAACAATTCAGTGCCAGTTGGAGAGTTATGATTCACAGTTGGAAGTTTGGTTAAGCTCAGTGTTTGACGTGGTTAGTGGGTGACTTAAGGCACCGGTTCAGTCTCAGAAACAGAGCAAATAAAAAAAGTCTTTCACCTGGATGTAAAGTGTTTGTGTGTGCCGAACATGCGTCAACTTGCAGGGTCTTCACTGTCGAGCAGCAGGGAGGGAGAGAAGGAAGATGAGCAGCAGTCTAAAATCAAGAAGAGAGCCAAGATTACTTCCCTTTTTAATTTAGAAAACTGTTACTTTACATTAGAGCAAGAAATTGTATTTTATTGTATATTTGTAAGAGGAAGCTTACAAATATAGACTTAATCCATTGTACCATCTAATCTTGATGTTTGAGGCTTTGGACCAGAAAGTCGACAAGTAGAATAAATTTAAAAAAAGAGAGAAAATGTATGAAAATGGGTGTAACAGTCTATAGAAACTAAATATCTTAAATTGTGCTTTTTCAGTGTGAAACGTTCAGAAGGCTTCCTCTCTTCAGTGTAGCAGCTCAGCAGATGTGACAGCTTTGTAGTGCGCAGCAGCCTGTAAAATCAAAACAACCGGCAGCAGAGGAATCGCTGTGTCACTGGAAATTTGGGGGTACGCCACTTGAGGATGTCACATTTTATATCACACGCTGTCTTTATTCCACTTGCTGTCTCAGTGTGGAAACATTCCTCCAGGAGCCAGACAGAGCATTCAGTGGTGCACTCATTCCTACATCAGTTTGAGTCAAACCCTAACCCCAGCACTATGCAGCCTCAGTTTTATTCCCATTACTGCTGATAAAAAAAACTGCTAAAAGGATGGCCTACATTCCACCAATGAACAGAAAGATCAAGTTTTGAACATTTTTTAAATGACATTAAACCCAGTGATGTATGAAATCTGTATCTTCCAGTGAGAAGTTATTTCCACGTAGGTATAAAATGTAGTTCCTGATGAGGCCAAGACTGGACAAGTTGCATTTAATCTAAACAATAAAAAAATAACCAAACAGAGTAATACAGCTGTATGTTTTAATAATGAATGCAAAAATTAAAAAGCACTAAAGAAGTTGTGAAGATTTTCAAAATGTGCAGGTAAAGATCACAAGGGAGAAATATTAAGATTTTTTTTTCTGTTACAAGGTTTGTATCATTACTCCAGCTCCACTGTCTCCTATACAATAAGAAAAAAGTCACAATTAAAGCATAGAATGTGTATGAACTGTATTACCCTATGTTTTAAAAGCCAAAATAGCTGTCAAAATATACAAATATTCAACGTTTTACTTTAGAATTTTTGTGCTTCTAACACTGTGTATCCAAATAATTACCCTTTTTCACACGTGAACGTTCACAGGAAGGTGAGCTGTTGCGTGCAGTGACTCAACGTAGACCAAGGCACTCTGCAAGGAGGTGAGACAGTAGCCTTCCTCTCCTATCAAATAGCTGAAATGGAGGAGTAAGTTAAAATCAAGATCAATAAACAAGAGTAAACACCATCATCGTCACACTCTGACAGATGTATTTTCAAAGTTTTATAGACAATTCTCTTTGGGTGTCTGTAAACACCATCATCGTCACACTCTGACAGATGTATTTTCAAAGTTTTATAGACAATTCTCTTTGGGTGTCTGTGTGACTTTTTATTTTCTTCAAGAGCTGAGCATTTTTAATCAGCTTTGTTTCTGATCACTGCAGCAGATTTTTCTTGTAGTGGGTGATGAGACAAAAGATCTGTGCTGGAAAAATATTTCCATTCTCCTCTTTCAAATCTTTTCTCCACAAATAAGGGTGGGGAAATTGTTGACAGGAGGATTGATACTTGGATAGAGGAAGTGATGAGTCAGAGTTTTTGTTTCCAGAGACGACAGAGTGTGTGGGAGAGGAGAGCAGTGAGGCCAAGTTAACTCTGGCTGTGACCTCGGACTAATGAGGCCAAGACACGAGACCAACCGCAGCCAAGATGCTGCGATGAACACAAACATGGAGGACACGCAAAACAGAAATCAAACTCAACTGTGGTTTGAAACCTGACAGTGAAATGTAGCTAGTGTGTCATTTGTTTGGCAGAGAAACCAAAAGGTCATGTTCGAGTTCAAACCCATACAGAACCCTAGCTGACTTGCACAAGGTTATAGTTTACATCCCGATTTATACATATTTAAATAGAAGAACTTTGAGGTCAAGGTGACATTTACACCCAAAATATAATCTGACAACTATAAAAAAAAATAAGAATTTCAGAAAATGTGAAGGATAGATTTACAATCAAGACATCTAAAAAATTAAATAAAAAGACTTATTAAAACTGTAACAAGTGTAACTGTAACAAGTGTAACGCATACGGCACATTTTATGCCTGTCAACAAATTATTATATATACAGAATCTACAGCAATGGCCAGGACAAGCAAATACATTGTATCAAATTTGATCTCGATTTGTGACCTTGAACTGGGGTGATGAAAATTACGTGACACCTTGTTTAGTGGTGGTAGGAATTTATATGAAGTTTTGTTAAAAATCATCTTGAGCAGATCAGAAGTTATGGGCCAAAAAATTTACGGACAAATAAAGAAAACAAGCAAAGTTGTGTTATTATGCAAAAAAAAAAAAAAAAAAGTTGAAAAAAACTAATGTTTTTAAATGTATGATATTTATTCTCGTTGTCTTTGTTAGTGGAACTGCCAAAAGTCCAACATTTTTACATCAACTGGTAACACCAAAATGTCCGCAGGTGTGCGAGTTCATATGTGGGCGGCCGTGGTGTAGTGGTAATGGCAGTCGACCCCTTATCGGAAGGTTGGAGGTTCGAATCCCGCATCCGACCACCATGTGTCGTTGTGTCCCTGGGCAAGACACTTAACCCCAAGTTGCTCCTGGTAGGTCTGGATGGCGCCTTGCAAGGCAGGCTACCACTACCGGTGTATGAATGTCTGAATGAATGGGTGGATGGTTGGTATTGTAAAGCGCTTTGGGGCTCCTCACAGGGGGCTGGAAAGCGCTATATAAATGAGCTCCATTTACCATATGTGCATGGCTGTCTGTCTTGTGTGGCTCAATGAACACTAAAATCACATCGCTGCATGGATTTTAACAACACACAAAACAAAAACTACAAAGAAATAGAAATATAAAATTTGTAATTTGTTGCTTATTAACATGTACTTGTTTACATTTATTACTACTGTTTTACATTTATTACTACTGTTTACATTTACACTACTTTTATATCTACACTACTGCTGATACATATACAGTATTCTCTGACTAGCCTTATCTAAGGATGCCAAATGTGCCTTATGTGCCTTACTGCATATGCCACTTTGCCTCTATACCAACATCAACTACCTCATACATATACTGTGTACATTAACTCATATGCTGCTGTGCCACTCTTTGCAAATGTCAATGCTAGAACCTTCAGTTTATTTTATAGATATACTTTTTATACTTTTTATACTACTATGAAAAAACTCAGGACAGTATTACACTTTTATTATTTCATTTTATGCTTATGTTCATTGGGTGTTTGGTGTTTCAGTGTTGGTGTAAATTTTCATACTTTTATACTACTATGAAAAAACTCAGGACAGTGTTACACTTTTACTATTTTATGCTTATGTTTATTAAATGTTTTAGTGTTTAGTGTTTAGATGGTTACTGTTGCACCGAGGGACTGAGAGAAACGCAATTTCAATCCTGTGTATGTCCTGTACATATTGCAGTTTTGACAATAAAGTTGACTTTGACTTGTAAATGTGAAAGCTTTACTTCATCACTGGCTTTTATTACTGTATGAACAATACTGTAAGATTTCCACTTTTTGAACTTCCTTCTTGTAGCTTGGTGGTTCCCCATCTTCCCTTCAACACATCTTCCCTTCAACACTTCCAAACCACTAAACTGTATAAAAATAAAGAGGAATTTTATTTGCATTTTTATCGGGGGAAAAAAAAAATTCCTGACCTTTTCTGGCAAGAGCCAATCTAACCAGCTACCTTTTACAGCCCACAGTTTTTAATGGACATGACTGGACCTTCAGGGTGTGGTGAGGACTCGCATGCAATGATACCAAAATAGAGGTTTGTCAAAGTTCACCAGCCATCTTTAACTGCTGTATTTGTTTTTATATTAAGTGAAAAAAGTAAAAAAAAAAAATTTTTTGATATCAATCCCCATCATAAATTTCAGGCTAAAATAATTAATACTGATGAATGTATTTTGTAGGTGTACAAATAGGTTTCAGGATTCTTCTTTAACATGAGGACCTGAGAGGCGTGTACAAGTCTTAAAAATAAAATGATGACAATTAGGTTTGCAACAGCAAATGTTAACTTCTTGAAGTAACTGAGTGGTTGTGAACACAGAGGTGTTTGTATTCGTTTGTGAATCTGAATCTTGCTAAAACAGACTTGCTCATACTAATTTAGGTTTAATTAAAATATATACAGTAGTCCCTCGTTTATAGCAGGGGATCTGTACCCTCAAGACCTGCGATAAGTGAAAAACCACAAAGTAGGAATAATAGTACAAGTACAGTAAATAGTACAGGTAGTTTGTATTTAGTATATTCTATAAATTCAAGGATTCAAGGTTCTTTATTTGTCATTCGCACCATATATGTACATGTGGTGGAAGGAAATCGTGTACACAGTAACATCCAACAAAAAGTAGTAAAATGTAAAAGAAAAACAGTAATAAGATCGAAGATATGAACTAGGAAAAACACCAACTAAAAATACACTAAGCACTAGTACCGTAGCATAAAAACAATATGCTGAACAGCAGCACGAGCACAGAATGCCATGAGTTCAGCTCCCTGACTCCTCTGCTCTTAGCCACATGCAAGCACTCTTGGCCATGCCCACTTCTCGGCTCTGCAAGGTGAACAGCTGCAGCAGGAAGTTTATCCTGCAGTATGGGCTGCACAAATGTGCAGCAGGTGCTAAATAATTTAAAATAATTTAAAATAAAAAAATCTATGCCGATCGTGTGCTCCTCCATTAATCAGCCAGTTGTATGTGATGTCCAATCTTATTTTGAAAAACCACGATGGAGCAAGTCCGTGATAAACAAACCGTGAAGTAGCGAGGGACTACTGTATTGCACTTGTCTTAACAGATTAGTTTTATACTTAAAGTAACAGAATCATATCTCCTTTGTAACAGCCCGTCCTCAGTACCTACCGAGCCACTTCTGAATTACCTCATTTTTCACAAATAAATGGTGACAACGCTCCTTGTCCATACAGATGACTCACCCCTCGTGAATGAACTCCTCCAAAGCAGCACATTCAGACACCAACTGGGGACACTGACACCGCAGAGCCACGAAGGACAGGATGGGCAACAGGTCATCTGCACCACTGTCACATGAAAGGAAGAAAAGAGGTGGTGAAAACAAGCAAGGAACAGAAATAAACAGAGCAGAATGTAAAAAGAAGTAAGAGAAGTTTGAAAAAGAAAGTGGCATATACAGAGCATTTTAGCATGCACTCTCTGGGGGGAATGAATGGAAACAAATCCAATGCAACTTAATGGGTGCGTGTTTAGGGCTAGAAATTATAAAGCTATTTTCTTTCCCCGAGATCTGTTGGGAGGACAGCGCGTAGTCTGGGAGATGACAGTCTGATAGCTTTTTCTCTGTGCGCAGACAGCTCATTTGTTTATCGGGACTCACACGCAGGGCTAACTGCTGATTTGCTAGATTGCGTGAGAAGCTAGGTTGACGGCCTTTAAATGACCTGGCTACAAGCAACTGGATACTCTTTTCCTTCAGATTCAGGAAGGTGTGGACAAGCTCATGTAACTGCCAAGAGCTGGACCACACATACTGGCACAATTACAACCCTGAATTATATTTGTCAGATTTCCCTTCAGTAAACATCCATCTACTCACACGACAACTTGAGTTTCTTGCATTCCAAAGACACAATGCACTCCAGTCCCAAGCCTGAATACCAATTATACAGTTTAAATCAGTATTGACTCTGGGTTCACCCTCTTACAGAGTCTGATAAAGGAACAAACAAAAAATATAGAAACGTGAGATAATTTAAATGAAAAATATTAACTAACTGATGCAGTATGAAAGAAAAATGAAAAGAGACAGAAGCATAAGACATAGAAGCTCCAACTTTGTTAAACACAAAGATTTTATGCAAGTGCTTTTAAAGACTTAATTAGTACAATAAACTGTAGTGTGATTGGGTGTGACCAAAAATAAAACGGATCTACTGACAAGAAATAAATGATTTGTATAAAAGTCACTTTATGTGTAGCTTCTCTGTCAGCAGAACATTTCAAATAAATCCACCTTTGAATGCTAAATCAAGCCTTGATTATATAAAAAAAGGACTTCTGATGAGTCAGCAACAGAAAAAGACACCCATATTTAAATAAACAAACTAAAATAAGCAACCCACGTGTGGCCCAACAGATCTGCACTCTGGACAGAAAAACAAGTACAGGCATGTAAAAAGCAATAATGCACACAAGTCGAATAAAATCTTGTTACTGACCTTAAAAATTAGATGGCCAAGTTTTTAAACTTCCTTTACAATCAAGAATACTTGTGTGGTATTTAACTAACTAATGTAAATGGAAAGGAAAGAATAAAAAAATCTGTTTCCAACATCAAAAGACTGTTTTGATTATGCACCCCCCCCACACACACACACATTTTTAGAATATTAAAAAGAAACAAAAAATTCAGCCAATGGTCAAATAATCAAGGTTTTAAAATCCTTTTGTTTGTTCAATGTTCAAAACTATATTTCTCTTACTTCTTCGAATGGACAAGTTGTTTTAATGTGCTGAGAGCACATAGAAAAAAAACAACTTTGTGTCACGCTTTTCCAAAAAGAAAATGTTCGAGTGCTGCACCAACGACCCAGTTCAACTCTTACTCAGCCAAGTATGATCGTTTCAGACACCAATAAAAGGAGACAGATATAGAACAGCAGACACCGCCTCAGGTTTTCCCACACACATACACACACAAATAAAACACACACAAATAAAACATTGGGAGATCTAACTAGAGAGAAAAAACAATCAGTGTGTTTTAAGAACAATGATAAACGAGGTAGCCTTTTGAAAAGGAATGTAATATTTATGGGTTTTGTACGGAATTAAAATATTAACATTTTGTAACCAAGCGTGCTTAAAAGTGTTGATATAATGAACAAGTTTCATGCAACTCAAGTGTTTAAACAACCCAGTAAATGTTTATTCTAAAACAAATACCTTGGAATGGGTGTTTTAGTTCACTTACTAGTGCGTCCAATAATTTTCAGTCTGATTTTAGAATATCGATATCAAAATATTATCACTTCAATAAATTACAGGTGAGAGGTGACCTGGGTGATCATAATTACTTTTGTATAAGTAGAGCACAGTTGGCTCTTTGGGATCTGGTTCAGTGATTATTATAAAGCCATAATAAAATTAAGAGTTTAAAAAACAACATCTATTTGTCAACATGAACTAAACTCTATTGTACGTTCGTGATTTTGGTGCTACAACCCACTGAGCCTTTGTCTGACTCTAAGATCATTGTCATGTATTCAACAAATATCAATTTCTTCTGTTCTCTTGAAAACTGCTTGTTGGGTCCTGGGTTTGTTCCAAACTCAGACAAACGACCCACTTTAGGGCCTGGCCAGTGAAAGCACACTGCAGGGGGGCAATAGACCAAGGACAGCCCCTGCTGTGCCAAGCCTGAGCGAGCACTGATGAGACCTGACAGTTCAGTTACCGGGGCACAGAGTTCTTAAATTATGTTGTAATTCCATTAGACTTTTGAAAGAGTTTTCCCTCTCCAATATATGCACAGAGGAAATGAGGAAATTGATTATTTTGACATTTAATGAGGGCACTGCTGGGGAATTAAGACAAAAACATCCTTAGTCTTTCTAGACAACGTTTTCTTCCGTCAACAGTACCCGGTAATTCTTCAGTAACAAAACTTGGCCTTTTCCTCCAGGGACATAATGCAGTAACAGATTTACTCACATGGCTGCAGTTTTGGGAGTAGATTCCACCTCTTGAAGACACCTGTACTCTTCTGCACAAGCACAGATCAGACGCAACGTCCGAACTGAAACAAACAAAACAAAAAAATGAATGCAGAAGCATAAAATTGGTTGAATTATTTGTTTTTATGATTTTCTACATAGAAGGAAGCCATTCTGTTCAGTGCCCCAAGATGACTCCTGTTGTGACTTGGCGCTATATAAATAAACTGAACATTGAATTGGATCTATTTAAAAAGAGATAAACCAACTTTAAACAAGTGGAGATCGTCTCCGATTTCAGCTTTCAAAAACCTATAATAAAGCTTTAGGCCTAAGTGCTGATGAGAGATTTAAAAAGTTATGTACAGTATGTGGCTCCTCTATGGATGTGGAAATTCAGAGTTTTAAAACAAAAACAAAAAACAAAGACAGCATTAAGAACAGCCTTTACCACCTGCCCTGAACCAACTGGAAATGATTTATTTGAAAACAGCCAACAGGCACTAAAGCTTTTTCTAGGGGACGTCCTTAGATGCTCAAACCACCTCAAATGGCTCCTCTCGATGTGGAGGAGCTGCGGCACTACTCAGAGACTCTCCCGGATTTGGTCTCTACCCAGAGTTTAGGAAATAGGTGAGGGAAGGAACATTGACTGACTGACGTAAAAAGAGCTTCACCTTGCAGCTCAGCTCCCTCTTCCCCACAGCAGACTGGAAACCTACAAACTCAAACCGATTGACGCATCTTAAGATTAACCCTCTTAAGAGTTATCCGCACAGGTTTTGTACAACAGAAAAACACATTCACAATTTGAGTTCTCAATGAAGAATCACTAACCTATACATTCCAGTTTCCTCTGTGGACAGCAGTCTTTGAAGATGAGCTTCAGTTCCAGAACAGCACACTCATAAGGGTAGGAACCTTGGAGAGCAACCATGTCCTGAGGAAACAGTTTCTGGGGAACACCGACATCTCCTGGAGAGGCATCGCAAAACAACCTCACGCTTCTCTCAAACACTTGCTCCCTTTCTCTGTGGACTCTCCTGTCAAACAAAGAAAGACAAACAGGCTAAAACACAGGAAAACAAGTTCAATACTATTGATCGCTTAAAAACTAATAAATAATAAGTACCGGTAAATAAAAGGCTTTTTGCAACTAAGTTACAAAAAAAATAAAAAAATAATGTCTCAAATTACAAGACTTACAAGGGATTTTATCCAAGTGATGGTTCCAAAGTTTTCAGTTAGTGGATTATTTATTCCTACATGAGTAAATGTATTTACTTTTAATTACATTTTTCGTTTGTACTTTAGTTTTTGATAAGGCCTTTTAGAAGAACTGTGAAACAATCCACATGACTGGAAGGCACAAAAGTTGAGATCATGTCTTATTGTTGTTTAACGTGAATAAATCTGATTCATGTTAAACAGATGAGGGGAATTTTCACTAAATTTGAGAACTCAAGTTTAATAGCCTTTACAGCATCCATTCCTTTTGCTTGGAAGAAAAAAAAAGAAAAACTATGCAACTCATGTCACTACCTTTCCTTGAAACTCAGATTTTAACGTCTTTTATATGGAGAATAAGGGTCCACTACCTGAAAAGAGCAATTAGGGCACTCCACAAAGGAATGAAGAAGGTTTCTTCTATGCTGGCAAGACACAAGTCCTTAAACGTGGCGGTGTTTAGACACTCAAAGGACAGCAAACAGAGTGAAAGAAGCTGATCTGAAACATCAAAAAATGAAGCCCAGAAAGTTAATATCACTGAGCAGAACTGTTGTTAAAATGAAGTTATTCCATGCCTACACCCCATCACTGTGCTCACCAATCGCTATGTGAATGTCCTTCACAATAGACTTCAGGTGTTCCTTAAGCGCCCTCATCTCCAGCTCCTCCATGTGGCTCTCATCCAGCTCCATCGAGGGATCACAGATCAGCTCAGAATCCAAGGTGCTGTCGTTTGTGCTGCTGCGAGGTGAAGCCCAGTCCATCTGGGACAAGAACTGCTCCAGATCTTCAAAGGAGTTCTCCTGGTCTACAGTATCCTGTGTAGGAAGCTCCTCTGCATCTTCTACGTCCTCATCATCAAAGTTGGTGTTGTTGTGAAAGCGTAAGGGGGAAAGCGAGGGATCAGTGCTGAAGCTCTGGCCGCCAAGACTACTGCCAGCTATCCTGATGGACTGCCTGTGACTGTCTGGGTCAGTTTTTCACAAAAATAGTTTAATTAGAGTCAATCTTACCATCTCAGAATTAAGAAAAATACAATTTAACAAATTACCAAAATTGTTGCACATCATGTTGTACACCTTGTAATTTTTATTGATCTCTGAAGCAACAGTTGCTTTTTCTAAGATTTTTTTTCTTTTAATTTAACGAGTTCTCTTCAATATAAATTAATTTTCTCTTCACAGTAACTACAACAAATTAGTGCTGATTTTACATAAAACTTTGCTTTTAAGCTCCTAAACTGGTTTCCTCAGTAATTAAAACAAGATGAGGGCAGAAAAAGATAATATGTTCCATTTTATTTCCTTTCAACCCACTCCCACAAACAGACAATTCTAGTTTTTACCTGGATGAAGCAGGCTGTGAACGCTGTGTGAAGATCTCAGGGACAAGTCAGGACTATTAGGAATACTTTTACTAACAATGGGGTAAAGCTTGTTGTAAATTCTGTACTGGTGTTTCCTCAGCAGCTTCACCACTGGATGGTCAGACTGGCTGAAAACATAAAGCAAATACTAGTTAATCCTCAGTGCCTCTATGCATTTAGTGTAATGACTAATTATAAAGCAGACGAAACACAAGGAGGTGATAATTGTTCAGTTCAAGAGACTATTTTTTGCAATTGAAATTAAACCTTTTTTATTATTTACCTTTATTTAAAGCTGCACTATGTAACTTTGTAGTGCAGTCTGTAACTTTTCTAACAATATATTTTTAACATATTTCTTCACTCTGTCACTATCTACTGACAGACTGGTGTTAGACAAAGTAATCTCTGAAAAAAACTATAGTCCCCTTGCTTCTCTATCAGCATTTATAAAAACACTAAAAACACAGAGTGACCCACCGTTAACCAGCCAATAAAAACAGAGTTTGTAACCAGCCAATAAAAACAGAGCTTGAATTTGAATCAGCCAATAAAAACAGAGCTTGAATTTGAATCAGCCAATAAAAACAGAGCTTGAATTTGAATTTCAGCAGAGCAAGGGGCAGAGCCAGAGGGCAGAGCCATATATGGCTCTGAGGGGGAGGGATCAGAATGCTTTGCCTGTTGAAAATATTTCTAAGTTCTGTGCTCTACAGAAAGTTACACATAGCACCTTTAACGGCTCACTAACTTGAAGTAAAAGTTACTGAAACAAATTACATACTATCTTAAACTTACCAGAATCTATACTGGTTTGAAAACTTTAACTTTCTGAGGAATCTAAAGTTTATACAATATATTTGTAAAATTACTTTAAATAAGCAGAATATAAAAGACAAGTGACGGCTCTGTTCATTTCATATAAAACTACAGTATTTCCTTTCCGTTGGTTGTGCTTTATTGCAGAAGTCACCACAACAAGTGAACTTGCACAAAATATTAGAGTTTTTGTCTCAGAATTACAAGAAAGCCATCTACTGTACACCCATTTTTTAAATAAATTTATAAAAGACAGATGGAAACGTGCCAAATTTAGCAGGTTTAAACTGGTTCAACGGTGGTTGAAATTTCAGTAAATCCCAATTTAGCCACAAAATGTTGATCCTGTTAAAACTAGAGATGACAAACAGCATGAATGAAACTGATTCCAGTCAGAGATAAAGATGGTTTATCCTCAGACATTTATCGATAATATTCATAATATTTTGTGTAAACAAATCATGGATTCAAGACTTGGTCAAAATCTAGAGAAAAGCAGTGTTTAGTAAATGCCAAACTGAAGTTTCACAGCAGACATTTTGACTTGCTCAAACAAAAAGATTAAAGTGCCTGAAAGATCAACACAAAGTCCAAAACCAACCTTCCAACTCCAAACCTCAAATACAGAAAGCACACAAAATCTTGTGACTGAACCATCTGTGACTTTATTTTCCTTTCTGAAGGGTCTGAGTCAGAATTTGTACCAGTATTATTTCACAGGTAAAACTAAAGCAAATGATGGATGTTATCTTAAACCATCACACTGCCATTAATTACCTGAGCAGATAAGAGACCAAATCTGACGCTAAAGTGACGTCAGGATTCTTCTTTATGTTGGTTTTCCATTGCTTGGGCCAATCCTAAAAGCACAAAAAACAAGCAGCTAGAATAATAAACAATTTCTTAAAAAATACATGATTTGATAAGTATGGGTAAGAACAGTTTTAGAAAATTCCACACAGCAAGTAAACAAGTCAAAAAAGGTTCAATCTGGTACAGTCCTAAAATATGTTGAACACAATTCAAACATGACATATTGACACTGGATATACTAAATGATGCGCACTGACTGTTTTATTGTATAAACTGTTTATCAGATTTATAAACCCATACACACACACACACACACACACACTAATATATATACCGTAAATTAGGGGTGCAGGAATAAAAAAATTGATTTTTTAAAGAATCTCGATTCTTAGTCCTGGCGATTCAGAATCGATTCTAAAAGCCCCAAAATCGAAAGGAAAAAAAAAAGATAAAGGAAATAAAACCATATCTCATAGTATATGAAAGAATACATAAAATGAAAGGTGGCAGAAAGAAGAAGAAATCTGACCCGAACCAGTGACCTCCAGGACCCGATAAGGATAAAGCGGGTAAAGATGATGGATAGATGGCTTTTGTTGAAAAGATTTACCAAACAAATCTTTTAAACAAAATCCATCCATACACATTTGAAACATGGATGAATGCAATATGATTTTGAAGTCTATTTTATTTTGAGTTAAATGTTTATGCAATACAGTAGGCTGAAATCTTTGTTTACGTTTGTATTTTGAATTATTTGTGATGGACTGGAGACATGTCCAGGGTGTCCCCTGCCTCTCGCACAGTGACTGCTGGATATAGGCACCAGTGACCTCCGGGACCCGATTAAAGCTGCTGCATTCTATTCATATACCCATCTGCTCACAATTCAGGCTGCTGTATTTATACTGTATTATTTGACATTATTAATGTTTGCTACAAGCATACATTATTGTTTTAAATAAATGTTTTATTTGTTTACATTATTGTTTAATCTTTTCATGATTTCAATTGAAAATTCCCTGATGCATGCTCAATAATCCAGGTAAAAAAATGTAAAAAAGCTAAGTCTGGTCCTCTGGACATTCAAAAAACAAAACAAAACAAAGCAAAAAAAATAATTGTAGAAACGTTTCGTCTTTCGTCCGAAAGACTTCCTCAGTCTGAGCTGCTGTATTCAGCTCAGTCTTATAAATAGCACCCTCTCACAGTGGATCAACCAGTTGGCTGATGACAGCCTGAAACCAGCTGCTCACATGATCAAGGAGGACCATCAGCCTAACGATGGATCGTTAGCACCCTGATGGTTGTTTGCTATTCACAGAGGGCTGAGTGATACTAGCAATAACAGCATTGTAAGAGGGGGACAGTTGAACCCGGAGGCCTCCACCTCTGTTTAATGATGGACGGTTTCTTTTCACAAAGAAAATATTTTTTTTTTCGTCTTTTGGACAAAAGACGAAACATTTCTACACATTTTTCTTTTTTGCTTTGTTTTGTTTTTTGAATGTCCAGAGGACCAGACTTAGCATTTTTAGATCAATTGAAAATTGTTTCAGAATCGATTTTTTTTTTTTCATTTACCCTTTATTTATCCAGGTAGTCTCATTGAGCCACGAGAACTCATTTTCAAGAGAGACCTGTTATGGAGCAGATGGTGGGGGTTAAGGGCCTTGCTCAGGGGCCCAGAGTGGGGTGAATGAGGGTGGAGGCAGGTGTGGGTGTTTCACCTTTTTCCACCCACATTTTTTGATGTTGTCGGTACTGGGGCTTGAACCGGCGATCTTCCGATCACAGGCCCACCGTCTCTAACCACTGAAAATAGTTTCAGAATCGAAAATCGATTCTGAATCGAAAATCGATCCTGGAACGAAAATTGATCCTGGAATTAAAATAGTTTTAGAATCGAAAATCGATTTTTAATTGAATCGGTGCATCAGAAATCGGAATCGAATCGATTCTCCAGACACAGAGATTCGCACCCCTACCGTATATATAAATACACACACATACACACCTGCCAATCAAGTATTGAAATTAAATATATAGTCCACAAGTTTCTGTGCTGTTTGTATTTACTCCCAACACTTACATGATCTTGCTCATATTCTAGTACGTTTGCATAAAGAGTTCGCTGCTCCTGCTCTTCTGCTGTCATTGCTCCTGATGCAGCAAACCTCCTATTAAGACAAACAAATACAAGTTCATTTATGTTGATCTGTGCATTTTTAGTCAGATGCACAAGAATTGCCAACCTTTAGTCTGTAGCTTTTTTATTTAGAAAGTGTAGCAAGTCAACTCCTAAAAAATATTACCTAAAATAGCAATCAAAACCCTTTACAGCGTTTATGGGACCAAGTTGTATCGGTACTTCATTGCAGCCACTGAACTGAACACATTGATACAAGCAAAATAATACCAAACTAAGTCATGTGAATTAAAGTATTTGTGTACTTCAGGGTTATGTTAATATACAATTAGGAAAATGTGAAAAAGTTCAACAAGCTTGCATTTGCAAATTATGAGGATTTATTTACGTCAAATAGAAAACGCTGCAACCCAAAACAATTTACAGAAATGACTAAACTCTTTTAGAGACTTAACAAATGTAGTCTTTAAAGCCATAGAGAACACAAACAGACAGACTCAGACTGCAGAAAGTTGTTTTGTGATTTTTGTTGCATTTTGGAGCACAAAGTCCATGTGCATATTGACATCACTGCAAGATTTAGGAGACAATGGAAAAACGAACATGAGGCAGAAGATGCCAAAACAAAGTAACTGATAATTATTCAGTTAACAATTGGACAAGCCTAGAACCAATCAGAGCAAAAGGAAAAGGAGGGGAGCCAAAAGGCACACCTTAAATACATTTATGCAGAGCTTGAGTATACCTGTTGGCTTCCTCCTGTAGCCTTAATCTTCTTTCCTCCATCTTCCGTTGGAGCTGGAGTTGTTAACATTAAGGAAAACTTCAAATATCACAACTTCAAACCAGATCAGGGGACCACAGATAGGTTTTTAAAATTTTTATGGTATGTCTGTGGGCTATCCAGACAATGTTCATTCAATTTAATACACAAAATAATTCTTAGATAATCAATTATACCCTTTTTAATTCTGCCATTTTTAACTTTCGTTTTGAACGACTGGTTTATGATAATGAGCTCTCCTGGCCACGCCCTTCAAAGATCTGTTTACATTAACTCCGCCCTCTGTAACAGCCAGTATCTCTAAACTGTTGTTTTAAAATTAGCTCTTTTTTAAAAAGGGTTATGCCTGGTACCCACTGCCCCGATTTCGGGCGGCTGAAGCGGCCGGTTTACATTCAAAGTCTATGAGGAGACGCGTGGAGTCACGGCGACCAGGGAAGCGGCGCGATTCGAGTGATCAAAGCGGCGCGGCGGCAGCCCAAGTTCCCTTCGCGGGCACGCGCGCGTCCAAATCAACCTAGCCGTCGAGCCGCCGACGTCCCAAATGTTGATCTCTGGCGGCTCGACGCATCCGGCAAACAGTCGGGAGAGCCTCGCTATCTGATTACACAACCACAACGGGACTTTTTTTGGACTTTTTAAACTTACCGGATCGACCCTCCATGAATTGGAACCAAACTCCGGTAATAAACGTGGCATTTTTACAGTTGCTGCTGACAGGCTGCTGTTCTCTCCAGTGTAGATCACCCCAAACATAAAAAAAACGTTTTATCTCATCAAAGACCGTCGGAAGTGCAGTTAACACAACAACTGAACCCGGAAAACAAGCTAGAGACCCCTCCCTCTGCTACCCCCTAGTGTACGTCATCAGACGGTCTTCAGTGGCCAGTGGGACCGTGACCAGCGGCCAAAAGGGGGCGGCAGGCGCGTTTCGAGTTGTGCAGTGGGTACCAGGCATTAGTGTTAACCTTTCCTGCTCAGTCTTTCATCCGTGGTCAAAAGACACAGGGGAGATTTTCCTCCAGGACTGAAGTCTCTGCTTCAGGGTTAACTCCCTCGCTCGCCTTGCACATAAACCACACGGTGGCTGAAGGTTAATCCTCTTGTTTTAATAATAATTCCAGCCAACAGGTGCACAAACAGACTTTCTTACAGCCGCATTTCCATTTGCCGTTCACTTTACTCCACACACACACACACCGTCACGTCTTGCTCTCCTCAACACGCTAAAGGACACTCTAGGCCAGGGGTGTTCAGACTATTTCAGCATGCGAGCTATTTTTAAATGATCAAGTCAAAGTGATCTACCTACTATAAAGCCCCGTTTAACGAAAACAACCTGTGGAAACAGTGATTTTTCAATGTTTACTGGGGGTAATAAACAAAAAATAAGCTGGTTTACATGAAAAATGCTGTAGTTTTCATGTCAGTCGGGTTGCCAGATAAGAAATTATGAACTATAGTACAGTACTGTGGCTTTAAAATTATAGTATTTTGACCTAAACTGTTGTGTTTGCTGAGTAAAGATGTTCTAAGATTCAATTCAATTCAGTTTATTTATATAGCATCAATTCACAAAAGAAGTAATCTCAGGGCACTGAACAGACAATTATTTTTTAATGTCACGCTGCGCTCTACCAGTACTACCTCGGAGATCTACCAGTAGATCGCGATCTACGTAATGAGCACCCCTGCTCTAGGCTTTTGACGACCAGTGTACCTGTATACGGATATTTTAGAGCAAAAAAAAAGTCCTGCTGGATGGACAGCGTGTGCGCGCACATCATGCTGCAGTTTAAAGATAAAATTATAGTGTTTAACTCCATTCCTGCATGGAAGGCTTGACCAAGCTCAAAGCAGCTCTGCACCGTGATGGACAGAGAGCAACAGCTACAGGACAGATGCACGTGACGTGCAGCAGGTTCCTCGGATGGCTGGATGGACGGACGAACGGATGGATGGAAGGATAAAGCTTGGACCTCAGTCAGTAAAGAATCAACCTGTCTGGGTTCAGGAAGGCAGGATGTTTGATGGAGCTGACGTGGAGGAGGAGGACGCAGCTGCTCTGAGCGCTGCACCTGTTACCTGCTCAGGAGTTGACAGAACTCTTCAGCGACGCAGAGGATGAAGAATTCAACGAGTTTGAATAAAAATAAATAAATAAATATTTTTGGTGTTTATCTTGTTACATTTTAAAGAGATGAAGGTTGTTGCAGCATGTTGCGCACACGTTTGGAATACCCGACAAGCGAAATTATTTAAATCCAGCGGATTTGAACATATTCATTTATTAAAGAAAAGTTCAGCTCAGACACATCTTTGCTATAATTTTCAGCAAATAAATATGTTTTTTAAGTGTTAATCTTATTAAATTTTAAACAGATGAAGGTTTTAGCAGCCCACGCACACGAAGACCGGTCAAAGCGAACCTATCAGCTATTTGACAATTATGTTCATTTTTAAAAGAAAAGTTCAGCTCAAACACACTTTTACTATAATGTCAGCAAACAAATATAACAATTATACTTTATTTATAAAGCCATTTAAAACAACCACAGCTGCAACAAAGTGCTGTACACATGAAATTAAGAACATTTAAACAAAAGATGAGATGAAATCATGAAAAACAACCGTCATGTCTTTTATACTGAAGTGGGTTGAGCCTAACCAGGGGTTGCTAGGTGAAGGGCTGGACTCAGGTTTGAGGTGGGTTGTGGCTGCGGTTTGTGATGTCACAAACCGTAAAATAAATATACTTAGAGTAAATAAACCACTGGGTGCATTTTTTTGGCCCTAGGACTGTTTTTTTATGAAGTACATACCCAAAGTTGAGTAAAAAAAACATTAAAAAGTGAATTTTGCATCTGTGGTCCCCTTTAAGTGATGGTGCTTGTAGGAAAACATTAAATACAAACAATAGGTGTGGACATATCTTTCTGTAGGATTATTTAAGTAATAAAATTAGCAAAAACACCCTAAATTAATATTATTATTATTCTTTAGAATATTTGATTATTCTCACACATTTCACCACAAATGCAGACTATGTGTGTTTTATTTAGGAATTCAGCATGAGAATTTATTTAATTTTAATAACCAAACCACTAGTCAAGCAACAAAGTGGAGACTTTACACAGCAAAAAGGACTAGCTGCCCAAAGGATACAGCATCTTGCCTGGCTTTGGCTATGATGAGATTCTCCATCATCTGCCGCTGAAGAGAAAGCGACTGCATCGGATATAGGGAAAAAACAAAAACAACAAATAAATAAATAAACCAAGACATTTTAAATATTCGCTCTTGTAAGTTACAGATTATAAACACCCTTTACATTTCAAATAGTTTTTTTTATAGATGGCCTCCCTTCTCACCTCATAGCCATCCTCTTCACACCATAATGATTTTTATTTTTTTTAAGGATGGAAAGAAAGGAAAGAAAGATGGAAAGTAAGACCACAAAACATAAATACACACAGAAAGCACAAGGCAAACACACCCGACCGCCGTCTGTAAACCTGCAAAGAACATGACAGAACACAACAACAAAGGACATATGTATAAAGACTTAGAATATTCATGGCTTTGCAGTAGTTCTCCATAAATATATATACCCATACCCATAAACAAACATATATATATATATATATATATACATGCATATGTAGTCACATGCACATCTACATACGATACCTGCATGTGCATCCCTGCATCTATTTGTGTGTGATTGTGAACATGCATAAGTGTATAAGACTTCTCTAATAGAACATTCAATAGTGACTGCGAAGCATCAGAGATCCGACCCCCAAGACCCGAGGCAGACAAAGGGGGGACCAGAGCCCAAGACCCCAAGAGGGACCCCGAGCACAAGCCGTTTTCGCACTGCACGGCCTTCCCCGGCCCCACCCGGCTTCTAACCCGGGTTCGTGTGGTTCGCATTTGCCTTCTCGGGCCGGCGACAGCCCGCGCTTTGGAACCCCACCGACGGAGGTTCTGATCGGGCCGAGATCCCGGGCCCAGTTCGACGTCATGAACTGCTCATCATAGGGGCGGGACTGCTGCGTGGACTGGAGAAGCAAGGGAGCGAACACGGAAGGACTTAACATGATTAACACGGTAAAAACAATTACAATATTTGTTTTTAAAATTATAGCAAAGATGGGTCTTAAGCTGAATGTGTCCTTAATAAATTCACGTAATGCTCAAAACTGCAGGATTTTTAAAAGTAGATTCGCCACGAGCACGCGCGCGGCTTTATTTCTTTTAAATGTAGCTAAATAAACGGATATAAAAATATATTTCATAGCTGACTTTATAGCACGAGGGTTCCAGAGGTTAAAGGTTCAGTATGCAGTTTCTGTAGAACATCAGCACTTAGAAAAAATTTCAACAGGCAAAGCATTCTGATCCCTCCCCCTCAGAGCCATATATGGCTCTGCCCCCTTGTGGTCTGTTGAAATTCAAATTCAAGCTCTGTTTTTATTGGCTGATTCAAATTCAAGCTCAGTTTTTATTGGCTGGTTACAAACTTTGTTTTTATTGGCTGGAAAATGGCGGGTCACTCTTTCTTTTTAGAAATGCTTATTTACCACCTGGAGAAGCAAGGGGACAATATTTTTTTTAGTTTTTTTCAGAGATTACCTCTCTAACATCAATCTAGTGACAGAGTGAAGAAATATGTTAAAAATATATTGTTAGAAAAGTTACATATAGCAGCTTTAACCACTCCTTAATAATGTCACGTATACTAGTGGTCAAATCAGCTGGATTTAACAAAGTAGGTCGCCACGCGCGCGCGGGTGGGGTCGGCTTTATTTCATAAAAATGTAGCTAAATAAACACTTAAAAAATATATTTCATAGCCTGACTTTATACCACGAGGGTTCCAGAGGTTAACAGTTCCTTAATAATGTCACGTAGTGGTCAAATCAGCTGGATTTAACAAAGTAGTTTGCCACGCACTTTATTTCATTAAAATGTAGCTAAAAAAATATACTTCAATGCTGACTTTATACCACAAGGGTTCCAGAGGTTAACAGTTCCTTAATAATGTCACGTAATGGTCAAATCTGCTGGATTTAAATTGATTTGCGTTGACTTCTTCCAAACCTGTCGCGTGCGCTACGAAAATAATTTAAAAAAATCGAATTTTAATTCAAATAACTCCAACAGGTTAAAGTTTGTACATGAACATGTTGTGATTACATTATGTTAGTTAAAAAAAATCTGCAGTGTTGTTTTTGACGTATTTGCATTTATATGCCAAAAAATAAGAGAAAAAAACCCAAAGCTAGCCTGCATACATTTCTGTCTATAAAAAAAATCGAATTTTAATTCAAATAACTCCAACAGGTTGCAGTTTGTACATGAACATCTTGTGATTACATTCTGTTAGTTAAAAAAAATATCTGCTGTGTGGTTTAAGAACTATTTGATGATATGTGTTACAAAGTAATAGGGGAAAAAAAGAAGCAAACCTCCACATATTTATGCCTATAAAAAAAATTGAATTTTATTTTATTATGTGAAAACAGTATCTAGATTGAATTAACCATGTTTTTTTCTTTTACAGTGACGAGAAAGGAGTCACCAGAATTTATCAACTTGTGTCTTCTGGAGGAAGCCCGTGAGACAACGGGAAAAAAAGCATTTAGGATGTAGTATTTTTAATTATGCTTTTTTCACTTCTTACTTTTCATAATAAACTTTTTTTTTCTTAAGTGGTGTCATTGAACAATAATTTCCTAAACATATTTTACTTAGAATCGCTTCTCTGTTTTTTGCAGATGATGTGGTCCTATTGGCTTCATCAGATCGTGATCTACAGCTTTCGCTGGAGCGGTTTGCAGCCGAGTGTGATGCGGCCGGGATGAGGATCAGTTCCTCCAAATCCGAGGCCATGGTCTTGAGCCGGAAAAGGGTAGCATGCCCTCTCCGGGTCGGGGATGAGGTCCTGCCCCAAGTGGAGGAGTTTAAGTATCTCGGGGTCTTGTTCACGAATGAGGGAAAACTGGAGCGTGAGATCGATAGGCGGATAGGTGCAGCATCCGCAGTGAAGCGGGCTCTGTACCGGTCTGTCGTGGTGAAGAGAGAGCTGAGTCGAAAGGCAAAGCTCTCAATTTACCGATCGATCTACGTTCCCACCCTCATCTATGGTCATGAGCTTTGGGTTGTGACCGAAAGAACGAGATCTCGGATACAAGCGGCTGAAATGAGTTTTCTCCGCAGGGTGTCTGGACTCTCCCTTAGAGATAGGGTGAGAAGCTCAGTCATCCGGGAGGGACTCGGAGTAGAGCCGCTGCTTCTCCACATCGAGAGGAGCCAGTTGAGGTGGCTCGGGCATCTGGTTAGGATGCCTCCTGGACGCCTCCCTGGGGAGGTGTTCCGGGCATGTCCCACCGGGAGGAGACCCAGAGGAAGACCCAGGACACGCTGGAGGGACTATGTTTCTCGGCTGGCCTGGGAACGCCTTGGGATTCCCCCAGAGGAGCTGCTCCATGTGGCTGGGGAGAGGGAAGTCTGGGCCTCCCTACTTAGGCTGCTACCCCCGCGACCCGACCCCGGATAAGCGGACGAAAATGGATGGATGGATGGATGGATTTTACAATGTAAAGTGTGTACAGTATAGTGTTTGTTTAACAACATACTGGAAGTTAAGAATATTTTCCATTTGCATTTGACAATTATTATTATATTACAGGACCAATTAAAACCTAATTAATTCCTAATCTGTAGCTTACTGTAAAAATAGTGAACAAACAAAATGACATCATATCCTTATCCCAACCCACTTCAAGGCCGGCTCTCCGCACAATGCAAAATGAGCGGGGGCGGGCCAGGCCAGGCCGGGCTGTGCAAAAACGGCTACAGAGCCCCCAGGGCCACCCAGACAGGAGGAACCACACGCCCTCTCCCCAGGTCCGACTACAGGGGAGAACCGGACGAGCCCCACCAGGGACCACACACAAGCCGTTTTCGCATTGCACGGCCCTCAACGGCCCGGCCCGCCTTCTAACCCGGGTTCGTGTGGTTCGCATTTGCCTTTTCCGCCCCGGGTCCGCCCTCGTTTTGGAACCATCTCCACCGTGGTTCTGATCGGGCCGGACTCCCGGGCCCAGTTTGACGTCATGGACTGCTCACATTTGATTCGTTGTTTGCAGCAGGGGCTGGACTCGTTCTAACAACAACCTCAGCGCAAGTTAATTTCATTAAAATTTAACTACAGAAACCCCTAAAAAAATTGTTAGCTGAATTAGTTTTTCTGAGTTTAATTTTTGTTAATAACTGATTACAAATCAGCTTATGTTAGAACGTAAATAACACGAAGCGCGCACCCATTTCCGCCTTTCAGCGCGACCTGAATGTCATTAAAATATAACTAATATTGTCTAACTCTTGCGCGCAGCCAGGGTTTTAAAATATAACTAATAATCTCTAACTCCTACGCGTAGCTAGAATGTTAAGAGGGGTGATTCCTTTATAGGTAAAGTGGACTCCTAAAAAACCAATCCGCCGCTGTGGCTCAGAGGGATCGCGCTCGGTTATTACACATTTTATCTTGACCCGGGGAAGCGGGTTCGCTTCCCACTTGGTACAAGTAATTTTTCTTTTTTCTTTTAATGGAGTAAATAAAAAGGAGTTTGTTTGGTTAACACAACTCCTTTTTATTTCAGAAACACTAATATATATATTCAGCTAACAAATATTTTTTAGCGGCGTCTCCTCTCTTAAAACACTGTAAGCGCGCACACAAGAACACCCCACCCACTTCCAGAGAACTTCCCACCCACTTCAAGGCGGCTCTGCGGCCAATGCGTAATGAGCGGGGGCGGGCCAGACCGGGCTCTGGGCCAACCAGGGGCGGGCCGGACCTTTGAGGGCCGTGCAATGCGAAAACGGCGACATACTCACAGGCCCCCGCCAGAACCTGCTGCACCGATTTAGCCCCAGGACTAGGCACCAAGGCCCGGGCACCGAGGACGCACACCCCTCAGGCCCAACAGGACCAGAGGACCCGAGCAAATAGTATTTTTAAATAAACGAGTCAGAAATGTTAGCATTTCTTTTAAATTGTTGTTGATATTAAAAATGTGGTGGGGAAAAAAAAAGAAAATAAGACTGGCAACACAACTCCAACAAATCACATATTGCACAGAAGCCCAAAACAAGCATTGCAAGACATGTTTCACATTTGGCCCTGTGGGGGGTTAAAGTGCTCTATAAAGAAAGCTGGTATGGTATTAAGAAAAACAAACAAAAAACTGGTATGAAAAGCCTCAACTGTTCTTTTTTTAAATCCAAAAGAGACTTAAAACAAGATGTCATCTTTCCATGTGCTGGTTTACAAACAACCAAGTGAACAAAGTGTGCAGTCTCTCAGTCATATTTTCAAAGATCTTTCTATTTATTAATGCAATTCAGCCACAAGTACATCTTTCCAAAATAAGTTTAGTAGCTGCTGCAAACAGAAATGTGTCTGTGCCCTCACAGACGTAGTCTATAGAATATTCATATAGTCCAGGATGTGGCTGTTAGTATTTTGCTGCATCTTGGTATTAAACAGATTTTACACATCTTACATATTACAGAAAACATCTGTTTACCATTTACATTACAGCAAAATAAAGCATTTTCCCATTTAGCAAATGTGAGTGTGTCCATTTGTGCACATGACGATGAACACCGAAGCATTTTCATATAAATAAGAGGTCTCTGTGAAAGTGAAGCATTTGTATGTATAAACAATAGCACTGTACATTTTATTTGGTCTGTACAAACTGAAAATGTGGCACAAAATATATGAAGTTGTTCCACTTTTAAACATTTCCAGGAGAAACGTGAGTTAGACATATGCTAGCTACCAATAAAAGAAAAATAAAAGCCTAAAAAGACACAATGAGTCCATTAGATTTAGAGTCTCAACAAAACAAGCATAGAAAGCAAAAACAACTAGAGACAAATTTTGTCAATAGTTACATCACAAGCTGCCTTTATCACATTACCAATGTCTCCAAACAACCCGATAACACAACCATTTAGTTACTCATAAACTCATAGAAATATACTTAAAATGGTTGCAAAAAGCAAATTGTGACGACACAAAAGATAAATATTAAGGTTAGGTAAACCAAAAAAAATTTCATATAAAAATTGGGAATTGACAGGGAAGGTGTAAAAACTTAATTTGCATAAACATACAGTAATTTAAGCTAAAAGTGACATCAAATACAGTAAATTTGTCAAAAAATGTTGAAGATTTTTGTTAAGGAATAGTATATTTTTTGAAAATATTCATGTGTTTTTATGAGTGTTTTTTTTTAATGGGAAATCGAGAAGGTTTAAGTTTATTTTACATTAAAATAAAGGCCACCAGTGCAAATAAGAATTTTTCTTAGTGTTTATGTCTGGTTAAATAAAGGTGAAACGATTTTTTTCCCCTTTGGTTGCATCAATCTACGTAATCAACGTAATGTTTATGTATTTTGGCTCACGTGCTTAAAAGTGCCCAGGGGAGGAAAAAAAAACCTACCTGATATTAGCCAACATTAAGTAATAGCTGACCTCACTTTACCTTTACAAACGTCTTTAATTTTCTCCAATACGGACGGAGCTCCACTTGATGTCGAAACATTTTGCGTATCTAAATGACAAACGGGCATCAGTTGAAAAAAAGTCCCAAAGAATAAGATCCAAGACTACCAATCAACAACTGTAAAAACAACAAGTAAATAGAATTACCATTTTCCTTTCTCAAAATGAGAAGATTGTTAGACAAAAGAAAAAAAAAACGAGGACCAAGGCGTCTTCTACGAAGCTCGACTCCTAAAGTTTACAAAACTCTTCGGGTACAACACCCCCCGTCACCTGGGTGTCGCAGTGTTTTAATCACTGACGAAGCCAGCTAGCGTCGTACCGGAAGTGCAACCGTTCAAAATAAAAGCACCGGAAGTCGATGTTTTGAACGCGCGTCCAGCTTTTTTTTTTTTTTATTGAAAGAGAGTAATTTACAAAACAACTCTCAGCAGGGCACATATAAAGGGAACAAGAATCAATAAACTGGACAAAAACGTAGTACAGTGAATAACCAAAGTGAGTGAATAACCTGAGTGTTGAACTAAAATATACAGAAAAAAAACAAAAAAACAACATGAAATAAAAGAAAACGTTATGACCTGTGTTGACTGCTTTATGGGTCCAAGAATATACTATGATCTTCGAACGCTCCAAGAAGGGATTGTGCATTTTTTTTGTGCATCATCTTCAGGGCTTTGAGATAATTGTCTGTGAGATAGTTTTTAAAGGCGAAAAAGAGTGGTTTTGTCTTTCTCCATTTGGAAGTGTGGATGAAAAATTTTCCCAGGATAATCAGGTTGTTTACTATCAGGTCCAGTTTTCTGTTTTCCAGATGGATACCAAATATAATCGATTCTCTTGTGAAGGGGGTGATTTGGATTTTGGATGATAGCCAGTCTTGTATGTCCTCCCAAAACGTCCCAGAGTAGATACAATGGAAAAACAGATGATCAGTTGTTTCAATGTCCGTCTCACAAAACACACAGTTGTTATGATCAATACCAAACCTCAATCTTAGCAACTCGTTGGATGGATAGATGTTGTTCATAACTTTGAAGTGGATTTCTTTCGTTTTGGGACTTAAAGGGTAAGAAATATATTTAGTTCTCAATTTTTTAATGTTTGATTTGGAGAACAGCTGATTAATGGAGTTACTATTTGTTGGCTTTGGAAAAAGGATTGTGTTAAGTTGAGTACGCATGAATACGTTTGAACAGTTCTTGTCCAAAAAATTAAGACCATTAATATAAAGTGCAGGTGGGTTAATAGTTACCAAGTTCGAATTCGAGTTTTGGGCTAATCTCTTGACGGCTTCCGGGATAGCTTTAATAACTTTATTAAATTGGGACTGTGAACAGTTTAAAGGTTCAGTCTGCAGTTTCTGTAGAACAGCAGCACTTAGAAAAAATTTCAACAAGCAAAGCATTCTGATCCCTCCCCCTCAGAGCCATATATGGCTCTGCCCCCTTGTGGTCTGTTGAAATTTGAATTCAAGCTCTGTTTTTATTGGCTGATTCAAATTCAAGCTCGGTTTTTATTGGCTGGTTACAAACTTTGTTTTTATTGGCTGGAAAATGGCGGGTCACTTTTTCTTTTTAGAAATGCTTATTTACCACCTGGAGAAGCAAGGGGACAATATTTTTTTTTTGTTTTTTCAGAGATTACCTCTCTAACATCAATCTAGTGACAGAGTGAAGAAATATGTTAAAATATATATTGTTTGAAAAGTTACAGACTACATTACAATCTTACATACCCCAGCTTTAAGTTATATTTTAAGCAAAAGTCTTTGTGAGAGAACCACTGACCCTGGTCATTCAGTAAATGGGTTATGGACCAGATATTTTTATCCATCCAATGTTGTAAGAAAAGAGACTTTCTATTACATGTGATATATCTGTTATTCCATATTGGAGTTTGATGTGGAGTGAAGTTATGTGAGAACAATAGTTTCCAGTACAGTAAAACTTGTTTGTGGAAAGATGACAGTTTGGTTGGTAATTTTTCAACTTGAAAATCACATTTAAGAACAAATTCTATTCCTCCCATTTTTTTGAAAATCCCTCTGGGGAGACAATACCAAATACAATTTTTGTTCAAAATGAAGGATTTTAGCCACTTTATTTTTATCATTGCATTCAAACATTCAAAATCTATCGCTTTTAGACCTCCATCTTCATAATCTTGGACAATTTTTGACTTTTTTATATAGTGTACCCTGTTTTTCCAAATAAAATTGAAGTTCAATTGGTTGAAAGTTTTGATAAATTTATTAGATATAGAAATTGAGTATGCAGGATATATGCAGCGAGCTAAGGATTCCATTTTGGTTAAATAAGTTCTGCCAAAGACTGTGAGGTCTCTTTGTAACCACATATTGAGTTTGGATTTACATTCTGTTATTTTTCCTTGCAGGTTTAGTGTTTCACAGTTGGTTACGTCCCTGGTTATATGAACTCCCAGATATTTTACAGAGGTTTTAATGGGGATATTATATGCATTTGTGAGGCTACACTCGTGTATGGGCATTAATTCGCATTTATTATGGTTGAGTTTTAGTCCCGAGGCTTTAGTAAATGAGTCAAGTAGTTCAAGAATTTTGGGGAGCTGTTTCAAGCTTTCAAGAAAGATGGTAGTGTCATCGGCAAGTTGACTTATAATAATCTGCTCATCAAAAACATTTAGTTTGGGAGTATCTGAATTTTTTTATATGGATTGCAAGTTTCTGCAGCTAATATAAATAAGAAAGGGGAGATATTACAGCCCTGTTTAACTCCTCTGTTGATACTAAATCTTGGGGATCTTGGGGATGATCCACTAGGGAGCGGATCTTGGGGATGATCCACTAGGGAGTGCTACAGAGCTGGTTGTGTCATTATAGAAAGATTTAATTATGTTACAGAATTTGGGACCAAATCCAAATAATTCTAAAACTTTGAACAGAAATTGATGTTCTAGTTTAACAAAAGCTTTATAAAAGTCAAGGAATAAGATGAAACCATCACTTTCAATCAAATGTTGATAGTCTAAGAGGTCTTGTACTAGTCTTATATTATTATGTATCGACCTGTTTTTCATAAATCCTGTTTGTGTATCACTAATTATCTGGTCTAAGTCTTCTTTTAATCTATTAGTGTAAATATATGTCAGTAGTTTGTAGTCATAATTTAACAGTGAAATCGGACGAAAGTTATCCAGTAGTTTATTATCTTTGCCTGGTTTTGGTATAAGTGTGATGATACCTTGTTTCATGGTGGTGGGTAATGAGAAGTTATTTGTGACCTCTTTGAAGACCTCAAAAAGAACGTTTCTGAGTGTGGTCCAGAAATGTTTGTAAAAGTTAGCTGTGAGGCCGTCTGGGCCTGGCGATTTGTCTAATTTTAAACATGTAACAGCTTTGTCTAATTCCTCTCTGCTGAAATCTTTTTCACATTCTTCTTTGAAGCTATTGTCAATTTGGGGGATGGAGTCTTTAATATTGTTTAAGAAAGTGTCAGAGTCTGTTTTGGAAAAGGATGAGCTATATAGGTTTTGGTAAAACAAACTAATTTTATTTGCAATTAATTTAGGGTCTGAGCAGTCTGAACCATTAATTGTAAGAGTTTGGATGGAGTTTCTTTCCTGTCGTCTTTTTTCAAGTCTGCAAAAATAAGCTGAGTTTTTTTTCCCCTTCTTCCATCCACTTGGCTCTTGATCTGATGAATGCTCCTCTCTGGCCTTTCTTTCATATATTTTATCAAGTTTGAGATGTAATGAAGAAAGTTTACCTTTTTCACCCTCTGTTAAATATTGTTTGTTGCTAATCGTGTATATTTCTTTGATGATGTTATCTTCTTCTAATTTGTTATCCTTCTTAATCTGTTTGCTAAAGGAAATTGAATATTGGCGTATTCTGTATTTCATAAATTCCCATTTTTGGACATATGACTGTAGGGAGTCATCTTGTAGAATTTCTTGAATTATGTCTTTGATTTTATTATTATATTCAACCTGTTTTAGGAGGAGTGCATTAAATTTCCAGTATCCTTTTATGTTTTTAGAGTTTGTTACTGGTGAGACTGAAATCTCAATACAGCAGTGATCAGTGAGCGGAGCAGGGGAAATTTCACACATGGATATTTGATTAATCATTGTGTCTGCTATTAGCCAATAATCTAATCTGGACTTACTTGAGGCATCTGGTTTAAACCAGGTAAACTGTTGGTGGTTTTTATTTTTTTCTCTCCATGGGTCATGGATGCATAAAGTGTTACAGAAATCAGTTAATAATGAGTTAGGGTGCTGATCAGTGAACTTGCTGGGAAATCTGTCCCTATATTCATCTAAAACCATGTTCCAGTCACCTGCAATTATTACATTTACTGTGCAGTATCTTTTTTTTAGTTCAAGTATCGTTTCTTTGATGTTTAGGATAAGATCTTTGTTTTGTTTTGTGTTACAGTAGCCGTAAATGTTCCCCAAGATGAGTGAGGAGTTATCTAATTCCAAAACACATATGAGCCAGTGGCCATCATTATGCATTTTTGTGGTTATTATTTTCCCAGGGCAGTTGTTGAATAAAATTGCAACTCCTGCTGCTCTAGTTGAACCGTGTGAGAATAATATTTTGTCTCCCCATTGGGTTGACCAGAATTTTTCATCCGAATCCTGAGAGTGAGTTTCGTCCAGCTTGTTTCGAGTTAATGTTTATAGTTTTTTGTTTTACTGATCTATAACTGTATCTTTTAGCATTTTTACTGCTTTATTACTATTATTTGTTTTCACTTCTTTACATCTTGCAGCAGTTTGATCCACCGTGTGTTTTATATTTATATCTTTATCTCTATATGAGCCGTTTACATATATATGTAATTTATAATTTTCAACAGGAATATTTCCAGATAATATGAAAGTAGCTAAGGTAGTTCCTCTTTTTAAAAATGGTGATAAATGTGTGTTCAACAATTATAGACCTATATCCTTGTTACCACAGTTTTCAAAAATTCTTGAAAAACTATTTGTGAACAGACTAGATCAATTTATAGATAAACAAAATATTCTAAGCAACAGTCAGTATGGGTTCAGAGCAAAAAACTCTACATCAATGGCTCTCATGGAATTAATGGAACAAATAACTACTGCTGTCGATCAAAAACAATATTGTGTCAGTATTTTTGTTGATTTAAAAAAAGCATTCGATACTATTGATCACACCATTCTCCTTGAAAAACTGAACAAATATGGTATTAGAGGACCAGCATTACAGTGGGTATCTAGCTACTTGAAAGATAGGAAACAATTTGTACAAATAAATGATGTAAGATCTGACCTCTGTAATATCACATGTGGAGTTCCCCAAGGCTTTGGTTTTAACTTTCAGGGCATTGCATGGTCAGGCTCCTAAATATTTATCGGACCTTTTGAAGCCTCTCCGTCCCACCAGGACTTTGAGATCTTCAAATCAAATGCTACTGATGGTACCAAGAACGTATTTTAAAACACGTGGAGACAGAGCATTCCAAGTGGTGGCCCCGAGGCTTTGGAACGCTCTCCCTCTGTCACTGCGCAGCTCAGACTCTATCGACTCTTTTAAAAAAGATCTTAAAACGTATTTATTCAGACTGGCTTTTAATTAAATTTTATGTATTTTTTCTTTTTATTCTTTTTATTTTTGCTTGTGAAGCACTTTGTGATGTCATTGTCTGTGAAAGGTGCTATATAAATAAAGTTTACTTACTTACTTACTTACTTACTTACTAAGGCTCTGTACTTGGACCAAAGCTACCGGTATTTATTTTATATGTGAATGACTTGGTAAATGTGTCAGGACTCCTTAAATGTGTACTTTTTGCTGATGATACCACTTTTTTCTGTTTAGGTGAAGATGTAGAACAAATGTTGGAATTGATAAAGACAGAATTTGTAAAAATACAAACTTGGTTTAAAATCAATAAATTATCATTAAATCTAGAAAAAACTAATTATATGATATTCAGTAATAAAAAGAAAACTGTTGATGTTCCACTCAAAATTGAAGGTGTTGAGATTTGTAGAGTGAGTGAGGTGAAGTTTTTGGGTGTTATCATTGATGACAAACTGACATGGAAACAACACATAAATTCTGTAAGAATAAAAATAGCTAAATCGATTGCAGTACTGTACAAAGTCAGAGACCTATTGAATGATAAAGCTCTGTATTTGTTGTATAACACAATCATTGTTCCACACTTAATCTATTGTATTGATGTTTGGGGGAAAGCGTGTAAAACAATCACAAAGCCTATTTTTGTATTACAGAAAAGAGCTGTAAGAATTATCACTAGAAAACATTACCGTCATCCATCAAGTACATTATTTTATCAACTGAAATTATTGAAGTTCCATGATTTGGTTGATTATAATATTTTATCAGTTATGTATAGGGCTCAGAATAACGCATTACCTTTAAATATCCAAATGCATTTTGTTAAAAGACAAAGTTGTTATAACCTTAAGGGAACAGAGATGTTTATAAAACCACAATTCAGAACTAGTTTGAAGGGACGTTCTACCTCAATCCAGGGAATTAGATTATGGAATGGCTTGGAGAATGAAGTTAAAAATGCCAAGTCAATGTTTACATTTAAGAAAATGATCAAAATGAATTTGTTAAAAATATATATATAAAATGACATATTGTGTATTGTATTAGTTAGAAAATTAGAAAGAGTAAGTAATTTTGTACTGTTGGTGGAAGATTATTATTGTTTAATCTGATTGTTTGAAAAAAGGGGCAGATATAATAAGATTTATTCTTCTTTCTGCTACCTTTCATTTTTTTATATTTTGTACATTATCATTTATGGGATTGTCTTGTATTGTGTTTCTTTTGTAAAAAAAAATGAACAAATTTAATAAACATAAACATATTTACATTTGCAAAACACGGTTTTCATGAAAAATGCGTAAATGTTTGAGTAAAAATTGCTTTGAAGGTAGCTTATTATCTAAGAAAATAAATCAGTATTTTTCCATAATATTGTTCCCATTTAAGAAATGCAAATTAGCTTTACAGAAAGTGCATGCATATATACTGTATATATATATAACTCCCATAAGATTCGATTAAATTCGATCCAGTTTACGGTATTTATATACCGGTAGTGTCAAGTCACAACAGAAGTCACCCCAGGGCACTGAAAGGAAACATTCATATGTAATATAAGAGGGACTGGGTTTTGTACTTGTTGTTGATGACAATTTTGAAGTTTGAAGTTGGATGGTCCTTTGAGTCATATAATCAGCATCATATCATAATATTTCTGCTATATGACAGTGCTTTCCTAATGCTTCAAAGCCAGAAGAGTCATTGCTGTTTTAATACAAGGTAACAAAAGACCTACATGTTGCACATAAGTCTATTATAAAATGCTTTACAAAAGTTTCCCAGAATAATCCTTTCATTGTGATTACATCAGTTACTGCTGATTGTCAGTTCGTGATTAAGTGGCACCCTAACCCTGATCGGGAGTATCCATCTTTGGGTTGTGGTCTTGTCCTTTCTGCAGTTAATTTCCTCCAGATTCTCTGAAATTAGGTTGTAGAAGATGTAAACTGCCACAAGGGCTGTTCTCACCCTTAAAGGCAATTTAGTATTTCAAAGTCTGCTTGACCTATCTATCAGGTCCTTAGACTAAAGCATGAAGTCAAGAACTTTCTAATAGTGCAGATTCAAATGTGAGTGCTAATACAATGGCACATTATGATAAAACTGTTTAAAAAATAATGG
Source organism: Garcialebias charrua (assembly GCA_038048925.1). Lineage (NCBI taxonomy): Eukaryota > Metazoa > Chordata > Actinopteri > Cyprinodontiformes > Rivulidae > Garcialebias > Garcialebias charrua. The sequence continues at coordinate 52,907 of JBBPBX010010449.1, forward strand.
CATCAAAGGCGTGCCAAACTAAGCAGACCAACAGTACAAACACAGAGGAAGGAAAACATCATGGAGGAGAAACTTTGGGAGATTTGCACATATACAGTATGTACAAATTATTTATGTGACTAGACACAAGCTGTATCAAACCCAGAATAAGAAATCACTCAAACTTCTTTTCTTTGTTTCACACGTCAACTCAACAGGTGGCTTGAAGCATAAAACCAAAAAAAACAATTAGTTAAATGATGTAACACATAAAATAAATAGCACGTGAGAGTCGAGAGATTGCTGTAGTTTAATATACATGAATACTGACATCATACAGCAGCTTTTAAGATGCAGGATTAGTGTAAGAACAGCGTGTTTAAAAGGTTCAATCCTTTTTTTTATTAACAGCAAAAACAATATTTTTTTCTTATAGTTTCAGTAAAATCAAGAAGGTGTGAATTAGTTGAAACAGGTAAAATGAAAGTGGAGCTAAAACAGCTAACCCCATGATATGGTATCAATTACAGGGGCTATATAGAGCTAGTTTATGCTCTATATAGCATAAATATATATATAGCATAT
>JBBPBX010010450.1:5185-51139 GCA_038048925.1 Garcialebias charrua
TCATAAAGCACTGTACTGTAGTGGGAATTGATGGCAAGAGACCCTATAGGTAGGATTAACTTCACCAATTTAAAAGGTTTAAAAAGAAAAAGGCAGAGACTAGTCCAAAAGGAGATGAAGTTGAGGAGGAACAGGCAAGCCAAATGGTAGGATTGAGGCAGCAGGGCATATTGAAAAGGCATTGGATAGGAAAGTCTCATTGACCATGCCTTGGAAAGCAAAACCATACCACACTGTTCCTCATCCAATTAGAATACAACATACAGCCCAGTCCATCCAACCTATTTTGTTGGGACAAGACAGAAACATCATGCACCCTGTGCCAACTAGAAAACAGTAGCTGTCTCAGAGCACAGGACAACTATTGGTGACGGCATGAACAGGTGTCAAAAGTGAGTCAAGTCTATCTGTTGTGCCACTGACCAGAGCAAACGCCTCAAACCATTGCTCGAGCAGGAGAACCATACACAGTAACTGCTTATCACAAGCTTGTCAGGGCTTCCTGGGAACAGTACACGACTGGCAAATGAAGGTAGACTTGGTCAAACAACTCAGATTTCTAGAGAACATCATAAAAACCAGTCTCAGACTGGACAGTGTACTATTTTTGGAAAAACAAAACAAGTGGTTGTGTTAGAGTTAACATTGTCCTGGGAGGAGAAGATGGAAGAGGCTATCAAGAGAAAGAGGGAAAATACACCAAACTGAAAGATTACCACAGATAGGGGTGGTGTACTCAATGTATGCTCAACCAAGTACAGGGACATTGTCTGTTCTCTTTATACAAATGTTCCAGAAATATTGAAATATTCCTGTAGGAAATGTCTACAAGATGCACCAGAAGTACTACATCTGGCTGCTGCCGCCAAAATTTGCACTTGCAAATAAGAATAAAGTTCAATGTAAATATCTGTACAGTATTGCCAAACAGACGGTGATGTAAAGGTTTGTAAAACAGCTTTCATGTGAATCGTTGTAAAGTAGTCCCTCGCTACTTCGCGGTTCGACTTTTGCAGACTTACTCTTTCGCGGGTTTTTAACATAAGATTGTACACGACACACGATTGGCTGATTAATGGAAGGCGACCAACCAGAACATTGTGCTCCCGGGCACTGATTGGCTCAGGAACCATAAATCTTTTCACTGTGCTCTTTTGTCAAATTACGTAGATTTAAGAGTTTATAAAAGTGTTAAGAACAAGAGTGTGGGAAGGGTTTATAAAGCCGTAAATACATATAAATACTAAAATAAATACAAAATCCCTACTGTACTTCACGGACTTTCACCTCACCCCCGCGATAAGTGAGGGAACACTATATTTTTAGACTGGAGTTGTTTTCAAACAGCCTTGGTAAGATCAGTTCTTCAGTCTGGTGAGAATTAAACCACTGACGAAACAATGTACAGCAGGTAAGATATTAATTGTTCTAAACCTTTCCACGGGGCGGCTTTAGCCCATGTGCAGGTTGTGTTTTAGAGAGTTGAAGGATTGGAGGTTTTGTTTATCAGTGTATGAACGAGAATAAAAAAGTGTTGTATATCTTCTTCTTCTTCTTTCGGCTTTTCCCTCTTCAGGGGTCGCCACAGCGAGTCAACCTTCTCCATCTCACTCTGTCCACAAAAGTGTGCCTATATAAGGTGTAAATACAGGTAGTCCTCGACTTACGACAGCCTCGACTTACGACGTTTCGGGGTTATGTCACGCATCTCATTAAAAAAAAAAGAATTTTTTTTTGAGAAATCTTATTTTATGTGTTTAAATGTTCTTGATTTCATGTGTACAGCACTTTGTTGCAGCTGTGGTTGTTTTAAATGGCTTTATAAATAAATTATCATTATTATTTTGAAGCCGATTTACGCAGTTTCGGGCAGTTTTCGGTTATCTTCTGTTAGCTCTGGCTTCGACAGCCGGCTTTGGACGGACCGTGTGTCCGATCAGAGGTTGCTTCGTTCGGCTACATAAGCTGGAAACGCTCGGTCAACTCTGTGGACGTCTCAGGCGGAGGAACGGCTTCACGGCCTCTGATATTGCTGGGACACCGAGCTAAAATGCTAACACGCGGAGGAACGGCTTCACCAGCTCCCAGTAAGTTATTAACTCTTTTTTCCCTTCATTATGGCTCCTATGTATGGAGCTAACATGCTAACAGGCCTTACTGTAAACAGTTTGGACCGCGCGAACTACAGGCAGCCTCAGATGTTGGAGGGACACCGAGCTAACATGCTAACAGGCGGAGGAATGGCTTCACCAGCATACCAGTAGGCCATTAACTCTTTTTCCCCTTCATTATGGCTCCTAAATCTATGTGTTTTTTGATAAATAAGTGGTTGGTAAAAATACAGTACTGTACATATGAGGGGCCGTTTGGACGTATTTTCCGGCTTACGACAATTTTCGAGTTACGAACGGGCGTAGGAATGGAACTGCGTCGTAACTCGGGGACCACCTGTACAGGGAGTCCTCGACTTACGAACGAGTTCCGGACCTACGGACCGTTCGTAACCCGATTTTGACGTAAGTCGGAACTCAGAGCACGTGTCGTTCGTAAGTCCTGATTTTTGGACGTAAGTCGGAACTCGGAACACGTGGCATTCGCACGCTGCTACCGCACACCCGTTTGTCGACCTGAGACTGAACAAGCGTAAATACTGGTCCATAAACATGCACAGAACTTTATTTACAAACCGTTAACTAACACATTACACCACACATTCATCTATAAACACATACTAGCGTTCGGAGTCCAAGTTGCCGTAAGTCGAGGACCATGTGTATAGTTAAAGTGTGTCCCTGTAAGAACACAGAAAGTTGTTTATCAGTAAAAAAAACAACAACAAAACAAATCTCTGAGACCATGTCCAGCCTCCAGCTCAATACAATGACCCCTCTGTCTCTTCTGTGGCATCTTCTGACCCTTTACATAACACCATGAAGAAAGTGGGTTTCTAATGAAACATCTGGTTTAAAAAGGCCTGTGAGCAGAGTGCAGACTGTGAATCTACTGGCTTTTTGAAAGCGAGCCTGGCTCAAAGCAAGACTTGGGCCACAGACAACAACTCATCTTGTCTGATCGGCTGCATCTGCTTTGAAGATGGTGAACAAAACCCCTGGAGTCATTGTCACCCATAAAGACCACAACAACTATGATAATAAATTCAACCTACTCCTCTCTTGGACACAACCCGTCCTGGAATATCTTGTCCAGGGGGACGATGGTTTGACCCAGAAACACGTCCAGTCCGATGAGCACGCGGTGCATGACGGTGAGGACCAGGTCCCCGCTGCCCGGCGGGTACGCGCGCCGGGCCCCTGTCTCCAGGATCCCGGGCAGCAGCTCGAAGCAGCACTCCTCGTTCCACGCGGGCACCTCCGCCTTCTCCACCAGCCCCGTGGTGTATTTCTCCTTCCCCACCTGGATGATGGTGTAGAGGTAGCGGCTGCCGTGCTTGCCCTTGGTGCGCAGTCCCCTCGCGCAGAGGACCGTGACATTGACATGAGTGGGCACCCACCTCTGATCATCGTCCAGGTCTATCAATGACATCATCTTGTTCCTCTGCGCCCAGACTCGACTCTAGTCCCCAAACAGTCCCTCAGCGATGAGTCTGATCAGATGACTGGGAGGTCAGGTCATCCATCCATCCCCCTTCTTTATTCCTCCATGCGCCACAGCGCTGCGCAGAAACACCTCCCTGCACCGATCCTGGGTCAGATCCGCAGTCTGCTTCTCCTGCACGACCTCCTGCAGCCTGAGTCACGTTAGGAGTCCTGTCCTGCAGGTCGCATCAGTTCAGGGTCTGGATTCTGCTGGTTGTGTTCTGCACGGTCCGCCCTCCTGCTCAGCTGCAGGGCCGCAGGCAGAGAGGGGGGGTGGGGGGTCCTGCCGCAGAGTTAAAGAGGAACAGACACCACAAGGAATAGTTTGGATAATGGTATTAAAAAAGAGAAGTCATTATTTATATTTAAGAAAAAGATTAAGAATATATTGTTGATAAGATACATATAAGTTAGTTAAAGCTGCAGTCTGCAGTTCTGTAGTGCAGTCTGTAAGTTGTCTAAAAATATATTTTTAACATATTTCTTCACTCTGTCACTATCTCCTGACAGACTGATGTTAGACAAAGTAATCTCTGAAAAAAACTATAGTCCCCTTGCTTCTCTAAAAGCATTTCTAAAAAGCCACAGTGACCCGCCGTTAACCAGCCAATAAAAACAGAGTTTTTAACCAGCCAATAAAAACAGAGCTTCTCACGCTCCTAACCCACGCCCCCGCCTGTCCCAGCCCACAGCGGCCGCGCAGGTTCTCGTTCAAAGCATTGCAAAGCGATGCAGAACTGTTTTGTATGTGACACAAATGTATTAAATTCCCCTTCTTCATCCTTGATCTGGACTTTTCTTTTGTTTTTTTGCCAAAAGTCAAGTGATCGCTTCCTCCTCCGTTGATTCATGACAGAAACATTGAGGAAATGAATGAATTTGTCACGAGCGAATTAAACTCATGTCCAACGTGGCTGCGCGCGTCTCTGCAGATTTCATGGTGTTCTGGTGTGCTGGACCAGCGCTCCCTGTTTTGATTTTATTTTTTAGAACGTTTTATTAACATATAAACACAGAACTTTGCAGCGGCTGACAGGACATGCAGTGGAGGCGGAGCATTCGGAAGCAGAGCTGAAATTTCACCGAGAGCAAGAGGGAGCAGAGCCATATATGGCTCTGAGGGGGAGGGACCAGAAACGTGTCTGTTCAAAATTTTCCTAAATTCCAGCGTGTTCCAGAAATTACATATTGCACCTTTAATATCTAATGAACCACAAATGAAAAATTGTGATGAGTTATGTGTTTTGTTGTATTATTTAGATGTTTGTTGCTTGAATTGATTTTGTTAAGAAGGAGCAGAAACAATAAGGTTTCATTCTTCTTCTGCTGCCTTTCATTTTAGGTATTTTTATTTTCTTTGTTTTGAAATTGTCTTTGTGTTTTTTTAATTGAAATGAATGAATAAATAAACTACAAGCTCCACCAGAACAGCTGATCTGAGGTCTGTGAGCAACCAGGCTGAGACAGGAGCTGCTGTTACACTAAACTGCAGAAATATATTTTAAAGATGTGTCATTTCAGGAAAAAATACCTTGTTTTTATGCTTTTATGTTTAATTATTATTTTTTAAGAATATGTTTTTTTCTACAGGCTCTACGTGTGAGTGAGAGAGTGAATGGTTGTTTGTCTGGGTCCATGTGATGGACTGGAGACCTGTCCAGGGTGTCCCCCACCTCTCAGTGATGGCTGGACACCAGTGACCCCCGCAACCCGAAAAGCAAGAAGCCGGTAAAGATAATGGATTAATGTTTTTTCTTCAATAAAGCTTCTGGAACAACGCCCTGAATTCAAATAAATAAATAAACAAGTAAATAAAAAAAATGTATAGGTATGTTATATTGTTGAAATGGCATTTTCTGAGAAAATAGTGTGAGAATGAGCTGAAGCTGAAACTGAGTCAAAACTGACAGAAGCAAAACCCTAAAAGCTCATGGGAGTAAAATAATAGTTAAAAGCAGCAAACCATTAGCTAAAAGTAGTATAAAGCTAAATTCAGAAAAAGTTTTGCTAAAATGTGTAAAATATTAAAGTTTTAAAAAAAGCCTATCAAAGGCTGTCAAGAAGCTTAAAGTTTAATACTTGTATGTAAAAACTAAAAGTAGCACAAGCCTAGCAAAGAATAGCAAAAAGCTAAAAGTAAAAAAAAGGACATGAAGCACATGTACTGACGCAGGTTTTCAAAAAAAACACTGAATAATTAAAGAAATCTAAATGTAGTTGTATGAGAGAAATATCTGTAAATACTTTATTTTAAAAAGTATAAAAGTCACGATGTCATCCATCCAATGAATGATGTGAATATTTTTATACTCATTATTAATGGATAAAATATCCCAAATTCAGCAAAAGTGTTAGATAGAAATAAATAAATGTAATGAGAAATGGGAACAAACGGGGATTTTTTTTTTTTGTGAATGTTAAACAAGTATTAACACACACAAAAAAAACTGCTGTTTAATTTACCCTATTTATAATTTGTTTTAACAGGAATTTAAATCTGATTCAACACAGAGTTTTTGTTCTGTGGCTACTTCAATTGGCACTTGGAACAAAATTTTACCAATTTAAAACAATATTGTTGAGAAAGTAACACCATCTGGTGGATTGTTGCTGCACAGAAAGAAAAAAAAAACACCAAAGGAAAAAAAACCTGAATATATATATATATATAGATAGATAGATAGATAGATAGATAGATAGATAGATAGATAGATAGATAGATAGATAGATAGATAGATAGATAGATAGATAGATAGATAGATAGATAGATAGATAGATAGATACAGTATATTCATTCATTTAACTTTTATTACAGTTTAGTCTCATTGAGCCACGAGGACTCATTTACAAGAGAGACCTGATTTTAAACAAAGAACACAGATGAGGTACAGGCAGCCAACAGTAGACAATCGTATAAAAGTAAATAAAATCAAAAGTAAATAGAAGAAATTATATAAAAACTTTAAAAAAAAAAGAGCTATACTGTATTAGTGACGTAAAATACTAAAAACAGGAACATATCTGCATTGGTTTTTGCCATGAACTTAGCAGTTGTTTAAAATTCCTTAGAGATGTCAAGGTTGGAGAGCTTCAGATCTTTTTGCAAGACATTCCAGGAAACAGGAGCAGAGTAGGAGAAGGCCCTTTTGCCTAGTTTCTCCGCACTGAGGGAACACTGCAGGTAATAATGTCCTGAGAGTGCATGCTGTTGCTGCACTCACACATGTAGGAGGAGATGTATGAAGGAAATAGACCAAGAAGTGATTTAAAGATGAACTTATTAGTGAGAGAGTCTACATGAAGTTAATGATGACCAGTTAACCATACAGGGTGCAGTGGTGGGTACGGTAGTTACAGGCAGTTATAAATCTTAGCGCACCATGCTAGACAGCATCCAACAGTTGTAGAGTGCTTGCAGGATGTTCAGAATAATTACGACATGGAGATACAGTTAAGTGTTCGAGTTTGTAAATAATGTCACCGTAGTCAATGGAGGGGAGGAATGTAGCAGTTACAAGGTGTTTTCTGTTCAGAGTTAGACAGAATCTATCTCTGAAAAAGAAACTCAGTTTTACTTTCAATTTCTTTACATAGTTTTCAACATGATGTGAATCGACCAAAATACCCAAGTATTTAGAAGAATCAACAAAGTCAATAGGGACACCATTCAAAAATAAAATACAAAGTAGAAGGACTGCTGGTACAGACTGTTTGAAAACAACTTCCCTTTGGTTTTATCAGCATTTAGCACAAGTTGGAGATGGAAAAAATCTGACTGAATGATGTCGAATGCAGACTGAAAAAGCTGGAAAACCATAGCAACTGTTCTAGCTCGATAATAAACAACTGTGTCATCGACATAGAAATGTAAGGATGCATCAGGAATCTGACCAACATTAATTATGTAGATTGTGATGAAGATGTGTCCTAAGACTGAACCTTGTGGTACACCATTGATAACAGTTAGATAGTATCATTATGTTGAACACATTGCCTCCAATTTGAGGCATACACACACATACACATGCACACCAGTAGAGTGGCTTTTGAACAGCACTTTACATTATCATTAATGGTGTAGCATTTATAAATACATTTTTACTGAATAAAAAAAATGACTTTGAATGATCACAGGATCAAAATGTTGCACAGGAAAAAGTATTTATACAAACAGAGGTTTTAAACTTTAGTGCTTTTTTTATTCATCAGGAATAAAAAAACAAATAATAACAAATTTTGACTATATTTATAAAAAATGGTATGTTTCACAGTGTTCATTACAGCCACTTTGAGAGTAAAGAGTGAAATACTAACCAACACATTCAGAACAGCAAAACAACACAATCCAACAGTTTTAAGGTTTCTGGTACTTAACTACGTGGCTTCTTAAACATTTGATAAAAACTAAATAAAAAATAAACGTGCACAATACCTGTACTTAATATTACACATTTACACAGCACTGTTGATGTGGTGAACACAGTCATACATTCAAATGTAAATTAAATCATGACACAAAGCTAAGTTTTTCAGTAATAAACCAGAATGTAAAAAGTTGCTTGTTTTCTAAGTCAGGAAATGACTTTTTGCCTTCAGTGAGACAAAAAAAGTGCAAATAAGAGCTTTAAGAAAGAATGATCAGTAAACACGCATCACAGCTGTAACACCAGGAAGGTTTAACACATTTAAGGCATTTTTTCAGATGAAGCTGCGCTAAACAAAAAATCTGGATTTTTTTTTATTTAAGAACACAAAAAAGCTTTGTTCTGCTGCAACACCAGTTTGCTTATAAAACAGTCAATACATTGTAATTTTGTTCTAAAAAAAAACTCAGTCAGAATTATCTAAATCATGTCAAACCTTTGGAATTTAAAATAACTGAACAGCCTGTTTTACATTTCCTCTCAAAATATGTGTTCTCTGAGATACAATGTTCACCGTACAGAACAAATGGGATTTTTTTGCCTACTCAACAAAGAACAAAGAGACTTGATGTCATACTGAAGACAGTTTCAGAAGAAATGATTGGAGGGTTAACGAGTTAAGAAGAAAAGCTTTGGTCAAGGTTGTGCTGTGAGGTAGAGTCTGAGGTGCAAAACACAAGAACCCCGAATAAAACCCAACAACAAAATCAAAAACACACAGAAACATAAAAGACACTTAAAACACACAAACCTGTACAGGTAGTCCTCGACTTACGACAATTCGACTTTACGAACGCGCTCGCATTGTTCGAGTTACGCCGTTTATGCGCCTTTACAGTAGAACCAAAACGAAACTTAGGGGAGCTTGAAACTTACAGGGGGGAAGGGGGGAGCTGGAAACGAAATTTAGGGGAGCTTGAAACTTACAGGAGGGGGTTTCCACTGACGCGCTCAGTGGAAACTTACAAAGCAGGCAGATCTCTGGACCGCGCGTGCAAATACAGGAGGAGCGGAGGACAGCTTAGCAATGAGCTAACATGCTAGCAATGAGCTAACATGCTAACAGACGTTGCTGTAAACGCTGTGGACCTCGTGAAGCAAGCTGCAGAGCTCGGAGGTGCACAAGCTAACATGCTAACAGACAGAGGAAGAAATGACCAGCTCCCAGTAAGAAATTAACTCTTTTTTTCCTTAATTATGGCTCCTAAATGTATGTGGTTTATGATAATTATGTAGGGTAATGTGTTAGGATAGGCTAAGTGCTTGGTAAAAATACAGTACTGTATGTATGAGGTGCTTGGATGTACAGTATGAGGTGCCCTTTGGATGTATGAGGTGGTGCCATTTGGACGTATTTTCAACTTACAGCGATTTTCGTGTTACGAACGGGTGTAAGAACGGAACTCGTTCGTAAGTCAGGGACTACCTGTATTTCAAAACATTTAAATATAGATGTTACCATCTGGGGCAGCATGGTGGCACAGTTGGTAGAGCTGCTGCCTCTCAGCGAGCAGGTTACTCTGGTTCAAATCCCCGTCCGGGGTCCTTTGTGGGTGGAGTTTGCATGGTCTCTTGGTGCATGCATGGGTTTTCTCCATGTACCGGTACTCCTGTTTATTCCCACAGACAAAAACATGCATGTTGGGTTGATCACCGGCGACCCCTGCGACCCAAAAAGGAAGAAGCGGGTAAAAGATAATAGATGGATGTTACCCTCTGCAACACAAATGTGGGAAACAATATATAATGCAGTAAAGTCCTGGTAAGTACCATGTCAGTCAGTATCAGGTACAGATGATAAGTACACACTGGTGCTTATCTGGTACTTACCAGAGTACACACCCAGTACGTACAGGGTAAAGAATCACCTGTACTAAGCAAGTATCGGGTACACGGATACAGTAAGTACCTGATACTTCTCCAGCAAGTACCAGGCTTGTGAAATTCACCCATCCATTATCTTTATCTGCTTCTTCCTGGACACCCTGGACATGTCGCAAGCCCATCACAGGGACACATACTGTAGACACATGAGACAACCATTCACTCGCTCACTTACACCTAGAGACAATTTAGAGCTACTAACTAGTCTAACATGCATGTTTTGGGTCTGTGGGAGGAAACTGAAATACCTTGAGAAAAATCATGCATATAGAGATAACATACAAACTCCAGTCAGAAAGGCCCCCATACATGTACTGGGATTTGATCCAGCAACGTTCTCGTTGAGAGGCAACACCTCTACCAACTGAGCCACCGTACTGCTGGTTGTGAATTTTTCCTTCTTCTTCTTCTTTCAGCTGCTCTCTTCTTCAGGGTTCGCCACAGTGAACTCACTCGCACAAAGACCTGGCAGTTATTTTTTATGCTGGATGCCTTTCCTGATGCAACCACAGACCACTGAGCTACCACAGACCTCTGTGTGGAGCAGAGAGCTGCCATCTAGGTATGTCTGGGGGAGCAGATGGGCCTTGCTCAAGGGCCCAGAGCGGGGCAAATGTGGAGGAAATTAAAATAAATAAATAAATCCTGAAGCACATCACGTTATAAAGGACTTGCCTGAAAGGTTACGCATTTTGTCGAGCGGCTTCGGATGTTGTCAGTCCATACAATGGGCGTTATTAGCTGTTATCGTCCCCATATATAGCGGCAAAACTGTCCAATCTACCTCCTAGCATGTTTCAAAGAACGTTATCAGCGTTATTATTGCTGTGAGTATAGGCTGCGTGTTTCCGTAAACCCGAAAATTTAGTTTTTTGTTTTTTTCAGCTCATGTAACCGTTTTTCTAAACCTAACCTTAAACCTAACCCCCTTACCCGTGTGCCTAAACCTAACCAAGACCTTAAACCTAACGCCAGACCCTTTACTTTAAACTTTAACACGTAGCTAAAGACGGAGCCTGCTGTCATACCAACGGTGACAATGTACCTTTAAACCTACTAGGAGGTACAGGAGGGGCAATCTGACCAGTACGTATGGGGATGATAATAACTGATAATGGCCATTTAATGGTTGATAACATCCAAAGCGGGTGTTTTGTCAAATATTTTCTTCAATTTTTTGTTTTTTTAATGTTGAGTTCATTTGAAGTTTTTTGTTGTGTTTCAGTATTTTTGTTGTTTTTTGCACCTCAATACCACCACAAAGCAGGGAAGCAGTTCTGTAATTAATTACGTCTAAAAGTCCGAAACTTGCTTTGTGTTTACCTTTTGTCAAGAATAATTAACCCAAACGAAGGAAACTGGATTTTCTTAGTTTCTGCTTAAAGACTGATTCAAATAAAGAAAACTGAGAGTCAAAGTGCAGGTCAACAACAGGACTTCCTCTGAGGCGCTCTCCTGTAAGAAGAGCTGCAGGTTAAAGGTGCTTTCACCGCTTACAAACACGTTTAATAAAAACGAAAAAGTCAAATGCTACTTTTCTATGATTGAGTTCATGAAAGTGCAGCTTCAAGTTTACCTAAAATAATATAATAATAATAATCATTTTATTTAAAAGAGCCTTTCAGGACACAAGGACATAAAATGTGCATCGAATCTGATCTTTGAGAATGCACCACAAAAATAACTTATTTAAATAAAACCCAAATCAAAATGGACATTAGCAAAAAATACATATACAGGTAGTCCTCGACTTTTGACGGTCTCGAGTTACGACGTTTCGCGGTTACGACGCATCTCCCATTTAAAAAAATAATTAAAAAAATTGAAAATTTATTTTGAAAAGCCGAGTTACGCAGTTTCCAGTTTTACGTAGTAAACCTAGTTGTGGAGGAATTCTGCCCTGTACTCTCTAAAAAGCTAAGTCTGGTCCTCTGGACATTCGAAAAACAAAACAAAACTGTACTGTGAACACGGTTTTACGTCGTAAACGAATACGGAGGATGGACCAAGCTGGACGGTGGTTTTACATCGTAAACGAATGGAGAAGACGGAGGAGGGACGGAGGAAAGGCTTCACCAGCATCCCAGTAGGAAATTAACTCTTTTTTCCCTTCATTATGGCTCCCAAATGTATGAGGTTTTTGATAATTATGTAGGGTACTGTGTTAGGATAGGCTAAGTGCTTGGTAAAATACAGTACTGTACGCATAAGGTGCAGTATGTACGTATGTTCCGACTTACGTCGAAATTCGGTTTACGACGCCGCGTAGGAACAGATCTCCGTCGTAAGTCGAGGACTACCTGTATATATATTCTCAAAACATCAAACTACAGAGAAAGTAACAAAAGGAAGACTTAAATTGCTTAATTCAACACCACCAAGAGTCTCTTTGAACCAAACAACCATTTAGATATAAAAATGTGCAACAAAAATATTATAAAACTATTTGAATGAGGACTGCTTTAATTCTGTATAATAAACTTTTTCTGGAATGTTTTCCTCACCGACAGCGTACAGTCAGCGATTCTGGATATGTTGCAGTTCTGCTACATTTTAAACTTTTCTTTAGTTTTCTCTCTGGGCTTCAGTCCGCCTGACCGTTCTGGCAGCCTTTCAGGAACAAGTCGTCCTGTGACAGGTGTCCGTCAAAGCCGTCCATGTAGAGGCTGCTGGTGCTGCTGCCGCTGCTGCCCAGGAACGTCCCCACCGCCCGGCCTTGACGGGCGTGGCCAACGGCGTCACTGAACACTTTGTTGATTTGCTCCTCTGAGGGCATCCACCAGTCTGGGTTTGAGGCACAGTGCATCCGGATGAACTCTGGACAGACATACAGACATACTCAGTGGCAATTTTAGCCTCTTTTTGGGGGGTGCTGAAACACCCCTCAATTTTAACTCAGCACACCTAAAAAAAATTAAACCATCATTACAATTTTGTTAGGAAACGGTTCTCAAACCTTAGATCCACCAAAGTATTGAATACATTTGGATAAGTAGGGAAAAAATTATTTACGGGCCAGTGAAATCATATTTACAGGTAGTCCTCGGGTTACGGCGGTCTAAAGTTACGATGTTTCGTGGTTACGACGCATCTCCCATTTACTATGAGAAGCCTTATTTCGAGTTACGTGGCTTTACGTCATAAACGTCATAACGCAGCAGCGCAGCGGCGGAAGAATACAGTAATGTACTGTACGCGGTGTAACGGCGGAGGAATACTGCACTGTACTGTGAATGTGGTTTTACGTCGTAAAGCAGCGGCGGAAAATATTGTACTGTACTGTATGCGGTGCAGCGGAAAAGGAATAGTGTACTGTACTGTGAACCTGGTTTTACGTCGTAAACGGAATACGGAATACGGCAGATGGACCAAGGAGGACGGTGTCACCAGCATCCCAGTAGGCCATTAACTCTTTTTGTCTTTCATTATAGCTCCCAAACATATGTGTTTTTTTATAATTATGTAGGGTACTGTGTTAGGATAGGCTAAGTGCTTGGTAATACAGTACTGTACATGTATATGGTGCAGTATGTACGTATGTTCCGACTTACATCGAAAATCGGTTTACGACGCCGCGTAGGAACGAATCTACGTCATAAATCGAGGACTACCTGTATTTTTTTTTTTTGTTGTTGCACGAATCAGATCCTCAGCGCCACCTGTCAATCTATCCAGTCAGTCAGCAACTGACCAATCAGCAACCTCAATTTGTCCCGAATGTAAACGCCCCTTACCTGCAGGAGCTCCACCACTTTTTTCTTCAACCACATTGTCGCGGTTTTGCTTTACAGGAGCTTTGCCGTCAGAGGGATCTCATGAAAAATTATCTGAATAAATGATTAAACTTGTCAGCGAGGAACGTGTAATTCAGACAGTGTTACCCTGAGTGAGTGGAATACAGTTTATTCCATTTCACAATTTAAACAAAGTCGGCGGGCGGCCACATGAGCAGCTGGTTATAACAGTTATAAACAGGAGCTAACACATGTTTGTCTGTACAAAGTTAACTGCAAGTAAACCTTCCATTTTCTGTCATAATTACATTTTATGCTTAATAGTTAAATTAATGCTTAGAGCTAGTTGTGCTTCATTTTGGGTGTTCTGTATGTTGATACATGTTGCAACTTCAGGTTGCATAAGTTTAGCCTTAGCTTGTTATGATCAGCTAACACTAAACTGATTTTGTACAAAGTGTTTATAAGGTTGTGTAATGTAAAGTGGAGCACTACTCAAACAAGGGAGACTGTTGGTCAGGCTACTGCTTGTTGTACCATGCTCTCTAAAATAATTATTGAATCAAGATTTTACATATGTAGGTAAACATAAATGTTTTAAAACCTGCTTAAAAATACAGGTAGTCCTCAACTAACGACGGAGTTCCGTTCCTACGCTGCGTCGTAACCCGAATTTTGACGTAAGTCAGAACATACGTAAATACTTCACCTTATACGTACAGTACTGTATTTTGCACTTAGCCTATCCTAACACAGTACTAGTGCTGGACGATAATTCAATAACGATAAATATCGCGATATACTTTTATTCAATAACGATGATATGAAGTTTAAGCATATTTTCGATATTTCGATAGGATTTTACAACGTTTTTCTGTTTCTGTTCGGGTTGGAGCGGCTGCTTCAACAACCCGCCCGGACAGAAAAAGCTGTGACACAAAACGTGCGTGGTGACGTCGTTGTTACGCAGCGCTCAGTCCAGCAGCAGGCGTTAGCGGTAGCAGGCTAAAAGCTAAGCTAGTCTCCAAAGCGCGTTAAGTTTTCGCTTCAAAACGAGTCAAACGAGTGCTCATGACCGTCAGAATGTGACTGAACAAAGTTTCACAAGCGAAGAGAAAGAGACGACATCACTGATGAGAGGAAAGACTAATTCGTCGGTGTGGACGTAGTTCGGTTTTGTTAAACTGCAGGTCTCATCTGCAGCGAGTCTTACTCGGTTTCTTTATTTTGCAAAACGTGACAAAGTCGTTCTAACTAGCGGTGGGAACATCTAACTTGTTTAATCTGAAGAGTTTCCACTCGATATAATATGAGAGTCAGAAGATGAAGAACAATAAAGTTTGAGCCAACGTTTCCCTGAAACTACAACGTAAACAAACAGCCCCAGCAGCGCTGCATGTTTTTTAAATTCAAAATAAAACAAATTCATCAGAAGAAAAAAAAACACTGAATGAAAATGTGCAGAAAGACGAAAATAGTGTTTTAATATCTGCCCCTTGTTTAAAAAATACAAAATAACTACAAACAAACAACAACCTTCACTTCACCTGCACCACACCTTCCCAACAACTTTGATTTAATCATATTTTAAAACATAGTTTTAGAAATGTTTATGGTGATATCAAGTCAACACAATCCTGTTTCCTGATTTACAACTCAGCTCCTTCAAACTAGTCCTAAATGGAGGTTTTACAAACATTTACATTCCCTTCAGGGTTTAATAACTTTAAACAAATTTTAATTGAATATTTGGGGGGTAATTTTTTTTCAGTTTTATACATGACTTGTAAAATACTATGTTCAACCAAATCATAAAATTTTAATAATTTAAACTGATGAAATATTTGTTGGGTGACCATAGCACTTCCTACTAATAATTCTTGTAGCTCTTTAAAAACAAAACAAAAAAACAGGGTTTGTAATAGTTTTACATGCTTTTCCCCAAACTTCAATACAACAGATTAAATATGGAACAATCATTACATTATTCAATATATTCAAAACTTTGTCATTCAAAAACTATTTTACTTTATACAGTAATGCAATTGATTTTGTTATTTTTATTCTTAAGTAATTTCCATGAGATTTCTATGTCAGCTTCTTATAAATAACAACACCCAAAAGTTTTATTTAATTAACTATGAATTTCAATGCTGTAAATTTTAAAGATGTTTAAAGTTAAAACTATTAATATTGACACAGTTGAGAATTTTATGGCAAGAAAGTTCATGCTCAATAATCCACGTACCAAATCCAATAATTTTCAGTCGGGTCATCTGGACAGTTTCTTTTTATAGAAACTGGATGGAGGATGGAGGGTGAAACGTTTCTATAAAAAAGAAAGTGTCCAGATGACCCGACTGAGAATTATTGGGTTGAGAAGTTTATGTTTATTTGATGGTGATTTCCATCTTTTTGGAGGCTAAATACAAATACAAGGAGAACATTAATTTATTTGTATAGTTTATAGTTTTTTTTTAGGCTTTTATATTGTTTATATCGATATCGAATTATATCGATATCGACCGAAATTAAGAACTATATCGTGATAAAAATTTTGGCCATATCGTCCAGCCCTACACAGTACCCTACATAAATAAGCGGAAGAAGATGGATGGATGGATGGATGGATGGATGGATGGATGGAATGCTGGTGAAGCCATTTTCTCCGTTCCTCCGTCCCTCCTCCGGATTCTCCGTTCGTTTACGTCGTAAAACCGCCGTCTATAAAACAGCTTTTCCACAGCGGCGGCCTGTCCAGCTAGGTCCAACAAGTTTTGTTTTGTTTTTTGAATGTCCAGAAGACCACAGGGCAGTATTTCTCCACCGTTACGTTTAGAATGTAAAACCGGAAACTGCGAAACTCGGCTTTTCAAAATAAATTTTTCAAAATAATTTCTTTCTTTTTTTTTATGGATCTCCAAACGTCGTAACTCGAGACCGTCGTAAGTCGAGGACTACCTGTACACAAGAATGCAAGAAATGGCATCTACTTTGTTAAAAACTCTCTGGGGGGAACCCTCAGACCCCCACCACCACCACCACCCCCACCCTCACCACATTACAAATGCTTCTGACACCAATGGCCACCATGTTGGTTAAGCCAAGAGCTATTGTCAACACTGGGGGGGCTAAGCACCACTAAAGGTCAGATTCTAGAATCGCCCCTGGACATATTAGCATCTAGACATATTTATTTGTTATACATCCTATTAATTTTCATAATAAATCACAAACGATGAAGTTAGTCTGAATCTGCTGCTGTTTTCCTATCTTAAAACAAACAAAGAGACCAGCTGGTTGCTCTGACCTCTGAGGCAGCTGACTTTGACGGGGTTGAGTGGTCGTCTCTCCAGGCCCGGCTCCCCTGAGTGCACCGATCGCTTCCTTTTGCCCAAGCCGCAGGAGAATTTCAGCTCGTCTGTGGTGAAGACAAAGCGGATCAGGTAGCGCAGCAGCCGTCGGCCGTCTTTCTTCGAGGAGTTGACGGCTTCGTCCCACTGCTTGTTGGTGATGAAGAGCGGATAATTCTCCAGGAGCTGCTTGCTTCCCTGGAAGGAAGAGGGACACTCAAAGGAAGTTCAGGGCTGATAGCAAATAAACTAAAATTTTGGCTTTTGTTCAAGCTAAATTCATAAAAAAGTTAAACAAACAGACCTTACAATTTTGCAGTTTCAATTAATGAAATCACAAACCTCAAAGACAGTTTGCTGTTCTTCCTCCTGCAGAGACACAAGTTACATTTTCATTTTTACACTAAATAAAAGCAGCTGACACGTTACATTCATTAATTCATTCATTCATTCAACCTTTATTTAGTCAGGTAAATCTTTTGAACCTCATGGGCTCATTTACGAAAGCGACCTGCTAAAACTAAAGAACAATGAACAGCAGTGGTAGAATTTCCTTAAACAATAAACAAACAAACAATAAACAATAGAAAACAAAAGAGAGAAAAAAACAAAAGATTTTTTTTTTTTTTAACAAAGTATCAAAAAACTAGCAAAACATTATAAGGTAGACGTATAAAATCAAAGACAGGAACAAATCTGCATTGGTTTTTGCCAGGATTCCAACAGATTCTGAAAACCATTTAGAGAAGTCAAGGTCGAGAGCTTCAGATCTTTTTGTAAGATATTCCATGAAGCAGGAGCGGAGTAGGAGAAGGCCCTTTTTCCAAGTTCAGTCCTCACTGACGGAACACTGCAGGTAATCATGTCCTGAGAGCGCACACTGTAGCTGCACTCACGCAAAGACATGTATGAGGGCAGCAGACCAAGAAGTGATTTAAAGATGAAAATGTACCAGTGGAAGAGTCTGCGTGAGGTTAATGATGTCCAGTTAACCAGTGAATACAGGGTGCAGTGGTGGGTACGATAATCACAACCAGTTATGAATCTTAGTGCACCATGATAGACAACATCCAACATCCGCAGGGTGCTTGTAGGAGCATTCATGTAGAGAATGTCACCGTAATCAATGGAGGGAAGGAAAGTCACAGACACAAGGCGTTTCCTAACATTCAGTGATAGACATGATCTGTTTCTGAAAAAGAAACCCAGTTTAACTTTCAGTTTCTTCACTAGGTTTTCCACGTGGAGTTTAAAAGAGAGATGTGAATCGATCAGGATACCCAGATATTTATAGGAATCAACAAACTCAATAGGGACACCATTTGAAGATAAAATCAGAGGAGGATCTGCTGGAACCGCCTTCCTATTTGAAAAAAACATCCCTTTTGTTTTATCAGCATTTAGGACAAGTTTGAGACGGAACAAATCTGACTGGATGATGTCAAAAGCGGATTGCAGTAACTGGAAAGCCTTAGCAACTGTTTTAGCTCGGCAGTAAACAACTGTATCATCAGCATAGAAATGTAAGGATGCATCAGGGATGCAGTGACCTACATTAGCTATGTAGATTGTAAAGAGAGTGGGTCCTAAAACTGAGCCTTGTGGTACACCATTTTTAACTGTTAAATAGCTGGAAGAAGTACCGTTATGTTGAACACATTGCCTCCGATTGGAAAGATAGTTAGAAAACCAACCGATGGTGTGATCAGAGAAACCGATTTCTGAGAGCTTATGACACAGGATGTTATGATCCACAGTGTCAAAAGCTTTAGACAGGTCTAAGAAAAGTGCAGCACAATAGTCCTTAGCATCCAATGCTTCAACAACATCATTCAGAACCTTCAGAGAAGCAGTTGTTGTGCTGTGTTTTTTCCTGAAACCAGATTGATGAAGAGGTAAGATGTTAAATGAGTCCAGATAGTTTTTGATCTGAGAGTTTATCAGTTTTTCTAGAACCTTGGCTAAGATGCAGAGTTTAGAGATCGGTCGATAATTGTTCAGTGAGGTGGGGTCACCTCCCTTCAGCAAAGGAAGAACAAAGGCTGTTTTCCAAGCATCCGGAATGGTGTTTTGGCTTATGGACAGATTAAAGATGTGGGTCACAGGGACTGTGATGATATGAGCAGCCAGCCTTAAGAAATAAGGTGGAAGTTCATCTGGACCTGCAGATTTTTTTGGATCAAGATCATTTAACAGTTTATTTACCTCACTGACTGAGAACGGAGAAAAAGAGAAGGTGTGATTAACAGATGGTTGACTTGTAGGAGGGATTTGATTTGTAGAAGTTTGATTATTAGATAAAGTGGCTGATTTTCCGTTTGTAACTGTGTCAAATAATGAACTAGAAGCAACAAAATGTTTATTGAAACAGTTCAGGATCTCGTGCTTATTTGACACAGGAACAGAGTCAACAAGAAATTGTGATGGGAGGTCAGATGATTGGGGGGTGCCTGAGAGAGATTTAATGGTTTTCCAGAATTTTTTAGGATCATTTAGATTTTTGGAGGTCTGAGATAAGAAGTAGTTACGTTTTGCGGCTTTAATGGCAGTTGTGCATTTATTCCTTAGCTGCCGAAATTTCAACCAATCAGTGTCTGAGTGTGATTTTCTTGCTGCGGCCCAAAGATGATCTCTCCAGTGCAGGAGATCAGCTAATTCAGGAGTAAACCAGGGGCTGTCTCGGCCCTTTATCCTGAACTGCCGGAAAGGAGCGTGTTTGTTTACAAAGTAAATGAAACTATTATGAAAATAGTTCCAAGCGGTGTTCACGTCATTGATTTGTAGGATACGTTGCCAGTCAAAGTGTGATAGATCCCAAAGGAATGACTGTTCACTGAAACGTTTCAAATCCCTTTTTTGGATTATTCTGGGCTTAGCAGGTGGAAGTTTAGTAGATCTAAGAGCTGCTATTACGGAATGATCACTCAAAACGTTAGCAAATACACCTATACCAGGAAATTTGTGAGGTGCATTTGTGAAAAACAGATCTAAGGTGGAAGATTTTTCGGGACATTTTATGTTTGGTCTGGTGGGAGAATCGATAAGTTGTGTTAGATTGAGAGATAGGCAACATTCCTTGAATTTATCACAGAGGGGGGTCGACTTATTCCAGTCAATGTTGAAATCTCCTGCCATAACAATCTCATTGTGTTTTAAATTTCCTATGAATTACAGCGGGAGGCTGAGTCTCACCTCTGTGAGCTGCTCGTCTGGCATCGCTTGGCCCAGCTGGTTGTGAGCCTCCAGAACAGTCTTGAAGTAGTCAAGAACATTTTGGCAGGGAACTGTGTAAAAAATAGAAAACAAGCACAAGCTGATAAGACAACCCATCTTATGAACACCTTCTTGCTTTGATGACCATTTTCACTCAAAGGGATTATAAAGTTAACATCAAATTGGAGACACCTTCCGCTGTCGTCAAGATTTTACCAAGCTTTATTTCTATAGCACCTTTCATATAAATCAAGTTCAAAGTGCTTTACAGAAGAAAAAAAATTTGAATGTAAAAATCAGATCGAAAGATGGGATTTTTAGTCTATGTTTAAAAGTATCATGATTCTGGCAGATCCTGATCATCCACATGGTGAGTTCAGTTTTGCTTCCATCTAGATGTACCCAGACGTACAACTGAAAAACTCATTAATCTCTGTAGTGATCAGGCTTCTCAACGAACAATGATGATTTCTGTTATTTTAATATCTCAATGAATTGTTTAGTATGGATGTTTCATGTGCGTAATGACTGTGGAACAAATTGCCCCTTGGGGATAATAAATATTCTTGAACTTGAACTCTCAGCTCTTCCAGCAGGCCAATCCACAGTCTTGATGCATATACTAAATATATATATACAGTATACAGGTAGTCCTTGGGTTACGACGGTCTCGAGTTACGACGTTTCGCGGTTACGAACGCCCTCCCATTGAAAATCATTGTTTGAGTTACGTGGTTTATGCGCCTTTACACCAGAAAATACTGAAACGAAACTTACAGGAGGGAGGGAGGGGGAGCTTGACGCGCGCTCAGTGGAAACTTACAGGAAGGAGGGAGGGAGGGGGAGCTTGACCGCTGGAAACTTACAGGAGAGACCGGAGCAGAGGAGGTCAGGAGGGGCTAATATGCTAACTCTGGACCGCTGGACCGCACGTGGAAATACAGGAGACCTTATTTTTTGGAGCGGAGGTTTACGAGGCAGAGGCTACAGCTGAGCAACGAGCTAACATGCTAACAGACGTGGCTATAAACGTTGTGGACCGAGTGAAGCTGCAGGAGCTCAGAGGTGCACGAGTTAACATGCCAACAGACGGAGGAAGAATTGACCAGCTCCCAGTAAGGAATTAACTCTTTTTTCCCTTCATTATGGCTCCAAATGTACTGTATGTGTTTTTTGATAATTATGTAGAGTACTGTGTTAGGATAGGCAAAGTGCTTGGTAACTGTACAGTACCATACATGTACCTGTATATGGGGCGGCCAGTGTGTACCGTATTCGTCGGCGTATAAGTCGCACCGGAGTATAAGTCGCACCAACCTAATTATGCCCAATTAAATGGAAAAATCAACGTATAAGTCGCACCGGCCTATAAGTCGCACCGGCCTATAGGTCGCACCTCACGTGAACTGGTGTTTTGCCCAAAATGGACTGGCTGCCAAATTGTTTGGAAGGACTTTTGACAAGATTATCACATAAAAACTACAGTATTTTGTTTGATGTGTCTTAGTTGAACTTTTCATTAATAAATGAACATTATTTTGGACTGGCTGCCAAATTGTTTGGAAGGACTTTTGACAAGATTATCACATAAAAACTACAGTATTTTGTTTGATGTGTCTTAGTTGAACTTTTCATTAATAAATTAACATTATTTTGGACTGGCTGCCAAATTGTTTGGAAGGACTTTTGACAAGATTATCACATAAAAACTACAGTATTTTGTTTGATGTGTCTTAGTTGAACTTTTCATTAATAAATGAACATAATTTTTGTATATTTTGTGTCTTTCATCATTTATCTTTAAAGATAAACACATAAAAATATATTTTTATTAGCTGACATTACAGTAAAAAACGTGTCTCAGTTTAAAATGATGACAGAAACAGATACTGTATTTATTTTATGGTTTTTATTTATTTATTCAAAACCATTGAAGTCTTCATCTTCTGTGTCACTGCACCATTTTTGGACCAGGCAGATGTCAACAGTGTAGGTACTGTAAAGGGTTTCTTAGCGCCCATAGCGGCCGAAACTGGTACTGCACCATTTTTGGAGTTTTTGACCAAAGTCAAATTATGACCAAAATATTGGAAAAATCGACGTATAAGTCGCACCGGCCTATAAGTCGCAGGGCTTAGAAATGTAGGCAAAAAGGTGCGACTTATACACCGGAGAATACGGTATGTGTATTTCGACTTACGACGATTTTCGTGTTACGAACGGGTGTAGGAACGGAACTCCGTCGTAAGTCGGGGACCACCTGTATACATATTTAACCTCTATTTATACAGGTCGTCTCAGTGAGTCACAAGGATCCATTTTCAAGAGACCTGTTTTTTGAACAGATGGTGCGGTAAGGGCCTTGCTCAAGGGCCCATGAGTGAGGCAAATGAGGGGGGAGGCAGGTATGTGTTTCATCGTTTCCACTCACATTTTGATGTTGTCGGTCCAGGGAGTCGAACCGGCAACCTTCTGATTAGAGGCCCACCTTCTCTAACCTCTGTGCCATCACTCCCTCCCTATACTGTATATGATGATGTCTGGTGCTTGGCAGTGAAAGGGCTTGAAAACCAATAGAAGAATGTTAAAATCCATTCCTGAACAGGCAGCCAGTGTAAGGACGTTAGAGCAGGACTAATGGAAGCTCTGCCTCCGGTCAGCACTCTTGTTGCTAAAATCGGAATAAACTGGAGCTGATTTATTGCACTAAGAAGAGCATCACTGTAGTCCAGCCTGCTGGTTATAAAAGCAGGAATGCACCCTCTAAGAGCTGGTGAAAATTCTCAGTCATCCAGGACATGATAAATTCAAAAAAACGTTCCAAGACATACGTAAACAATTGGACCTTATTTGTAACAAGACGTTTCGCTTCTCATCCGAGGAGGTTTCTCAATTCAAAGAGCAAAGCGTGTGGGGTTCAGGTTTTAAAGCTGAGATAAGATACACACATACATACGTACATTGACAAATCACACCTCACAGTAGGGGTTTGTTAAGGTCTTTGTTAGTCTAATTCACAGATGAGGCTCCTCTGTTCCCATCAGGTGTGAAACTGGCTGGGTATCAGTCCTAAAGCCTGGAATACACCTGAGCGTACTTGAAGTACGCCACTGTACGCACGCATTTTGTGCGCATGTTTTCGCTGCTATAGCTCGGCTTTTATCAGCTTTTCAAACGCTCTCGTTCTCGCTCCAGATCCTTGTTGTAATATGAGCAGCTGCGCGCGGAGGGGACTCAACTGAGCTCGCTGATGGGTCACTTGCTGACACGCCTACTGAAATGATTGACAGCTTTCAGCTCAGTGAAACCTCGAGAATGCATCAGAGCAGCTCGCTGAAGACCGCGGCGGTGTTCTGATGCGGTGTTTCTACTATATATGTTATAAAAAGTTATCTCAGAAATAAAAATAATAACAGGGAGCGCTTTTCCTGCAGCACACAGTAGGGGTGTACCGATTTCAATTTTCTGGCCGATCACCGATCACCGATTTTTAGAAAGTCTGACCTGCCGATTCCGATTTTGGCCGATACCAATTTTCAGGTGTTAAAAGGTCAAAATGCACCCTAAATTTTCAGGATTTTCCAACCTTTGCTGAGGCAGATGCGATCGGTGGATAAAATCGGCTTCTCATTTAAAGATCGGCTGATCACCGATCTCCCCAAATTAAGGAAATCGGGGCCGATCGATCGGCCAGCCGATTTATCGGCCGGCCGATTTATCGGTGCATCCCTAGCACACAGTCCACCAGGGAATATTTAAAACATCGCGCACCCAGGTAGGACCTGAATTCATTCATTTCAGTCATCGAGTGAACGGAGGAAGAAGCGGTTACTTGACTTTAGGCAAAAAAACAAAAGAAAAGGCCCGATCAGCGATAAAGAAGGGGAATTTATTTCATTTGTGTAACATACAAAAGGCGCCGGGGAAGTTTATGGTCAGACACCGCGCAAGCGTCCGCGGTCGTAAAAAAAAGCTTTGCGCGTATGCCCTGAGGGGCTACGTGGGGCTACGCTTTTGTCTTGACGTACGTACGTGGCGTATAGGCGTACTGCATGTACGCTCAGGTATATTTCGCCCTTAAAGATGCATTATGTGTTTTTGAAAGTTGAAATCTGAGGCCTCCTCCTCCGTTTAGATGGTTTCTCTCTTTTTATACAGTATACCGGTAGATGGTTTCCTTCCTTCTATGTAAAAAGAGAGAAACCATCTCTAAACAGAGGAGGAAAATACCTATACAGGTAGTCCTCGACTTACGACGGAGTTCCGTTCCTACGCTCTGTCGTAAAGCGAATTTCGACGTAACTCGAAACATACGTCCAAACTGCACCTTATGCATACAGTACTGTATTTTACCAAGCACTTAGCCTATCCTAACACAGCACCGTACATAATTATCAAAAATACATACATTTCAGAGCCATAATGAAGGGGAAAAAAAGAGTTAATTTCCTACTCTGGACTGCTGGTGAAGCCATTTCCTCCGTTCCTCCCTCCCTCCTCCGGATTCTCCATTTGTTTACGTTGTAAAACCGCCGTCCATAAAACAGCTAAATTTCCACAGCTGCTGCTGGTCCAGCTTGCTCCAACACGTTTTGTTTTGTTTTTTGAATGTCCAGAGGACCAGACTTAGCTTTTTTAGAGAGTACAGGGCAAGCTGTAGCCTCTGCAGCTAAACCGGAAACTGCCAGAAACTGCGTAAATCGGCTTCAAGATAAAAAAAATCAAAATATATATATTTTTTAATGGGAGGTGCGTCGTAACCGTGAAACGTCGTAACTCGAGGCCGTCGTAAGTCGAGGATTACCTGTATTACCTTTTAAAGAGGGTTCACTAAAAAAAATCTAGCGTAACTTGTGACTAGTGACCACAGTGATGTCGCCACCATTCCAACAGTTGCTATAGTTGCTGAACTGAGACAGGCAGACTGCTCTGGTGTATAAATCTAGCAGAAAAGTGAGTGAAAACTGAATGTGCTTTATGTCTGAACTGCCTAAACCGATTAATGTTCAGCATCAAACCCCATAAACTCCTGGTTGTTCTTACCACACCTGGAATGTTGTCCAGCTTGTTGCGGAGCTCCTCGTTCTCCTGCTGCAAAGACAACACCTCCTGCTCCAGCTCCAGGCAGCGTGGACAGCAGCTCTCCTCCTCCTCCTCCTCCTCGGGCAGCGTGGACGACGGGTGGCCGTACGAATCGGACGGAGCTGGGGAGCCCCACCTTCCCAGGTTGTGTCTCGACGGAGACCCCCCTGAACCGGGCTCTGCTGGCAGACACTGCACGCCTTCGAGGCCCGCGGTCACATGTCGCTGCCGGGTCCCTGAAAGCAGGTAGTTCTGCAGGGAGTCCGTGAAGATGCGGAGAACTGCAGAGGTCTGTTGTTGGTTTAAATGGCTTTGCTGGGACTCTTCTTCATGGTTGGTGGTGGAGGAGCTCTCCTCGGACTTCAGTTTCGCCTGCGAGGAGCAGTGAAGGCCCTGAATGTCGTTTCGTTCTGCTTCCAGCTTGACGTTGGAGGAGAGGGAGGAGGACGGGGGCTCCAGGAGGCGGCCATTATTAAGGAGGTTAAGGACTCTGCTGCACTGCTGGGCGAAGGCGTCCAGGATGAGGCGGTTCTCTGAAGAAACATTAGATCATTATGATGAGAGCTCTCTTCAAACACACACAGAATGCAATCATCTTCATCTTATTTTCTTCTTTGAGGTAATATTGACTTCAGCTGACAAATGTGCAATCCTTTAACTTAAAGGTGGTGTGACATGATTTTGGAACTATGCATAAAGTTGCACAACATACAGTATATAACTTTTATCATTCAACTATACCATACCATACCATACCATACCAACTTTATTTATAGAGCACTTTATGCACCCAACAGGACCAAAGTTCTGTACACAATTACAAAATACAATACAATCATAAAATGGAAGGGACTAAAAACAGTACTAAAATAATAAATTATGAATACAATAAAACAAAGTTAAAACATCTCAGATTGTACCAAAAGCCAAAGAAAAAAGATGGGTTTTAAGAAGAGACTTAAAAACAGCAAGTGAAGAGGCCTGTCTTATGTCTAATGGGAGGTCATTCCAGAGCTTAGGAGCTACCACAGAGAAAGCACGGTCCCCTCTAAGCTTGCGCTTTGTCCTCGGTACCCTCAGAAGCAACTGGTCAGCTGACCTGAGCGAACGAGAGGGTGTGTAGTAATGCAGCAGCTCTGACAGGTATGGAGGGGCATGGCCATTTAGAGCTTTAAAAGTAAATAAAAGTATTTTAAAATGAATCCTGTAACGCACCGGTAACCAGTGCAAAGAAGCCAAAACAGGGGAAATGTGGTCAAATTTTCGTGTACCTGTTAAGAGTCGTGCAGCTGCATTTTGAACCCTCTGAAGCTGGGAAGTACACAGATCACTAATACCAACATAAAGTGAATTACAGTAATCCAGCCGTGTGGTCACAAATGCATGGATTGCTGTTTCGAAGTGCTGTCTAGGAAGGATGGCTTTTACTTTGGCTAGCTGCCTCAAATGAAAAAAGCTGGATTTTACAACTGCTTTAATCTGAGACTCCAGCCTAAGACCAGCATCCAGCTTGACCCCTAGATTTGTAACAACTGGCCGGACATACTGAGCCAAGGAGCAATCGGACAGAGAGTCTTCAGTCGAACTGCCAAAAATCACCACCTCTGTTTTGTCTTCGTTAAGTTTCAAGAAGTTTAGGGCCATCCAGGCCTTCAAATCTTCCAAACATAGGAACAGAGACCGAAGAGAGGCTGAGTCTGCTTTCTTTAAAGGTACGTAGATCTGTGTGTCATCTGCATAACAATGAAAAGCAATCCCGTATTTCCTAAAAACAGAACCAAGCGGAAGGATGTACAACAAAAATAAAAGAGGGCCCAAAACTGAGCCCTGCGGAACACCACATGAGAGTGGAGCAGAGGAGGACCTATGTCCATCAAGACAGACACAAAAAGTACGCTTGGTCAGATAAGATTTAAACCAATCTAAGGCTATATGACCAATGCCCACCCACTGTTCCAAACGTGTGATTAAAATGTTGTGATCCACTGTGTCAAACGCAGCTGATAGATCCAACAACACCAAAACAACGCAGTCACCAGAATCAGTCGCCAAGAATATATCGTTAAAAACTTTTAAAAGAGCTGACTCTGTGCTATGAAATGATTTAAAACCGGACTGAAAAACCTCTAAAATATTATGATCAATGAGATAGGCCATTAGCTGATTATAAACTACCTTCTCAAGAATTTTCGAAACGAAGGGCAATTTAGAAATTGGTCTGTAGTTCGCCAGGACAGCAGTATCCAAGTTTGATTTCTTAATTAGAGGCTGGACAACTGCATGTTTCAGATTTTCAGGAACAGCACCTGAGGACAGGCTACTATTCACAAGAGCAAGGATCGAAGGACCTATAGTAAGAAAAACCTCATTGAATAGTCGAGGTGGAATAGCATCGTCTGGAGAACCAGTTGGTTTTAAGTGGCTAACGACCTCCTGCAGGGAATGCAAAGTCACACATTCAAAGCTATGAAAAATAGCAGAGCAAGGCACAGTATCTACAGGGTCATGAACAGTGGGTATGATCTGGGCCCTAATAGAAGTGACTTTCTCAACAAAGAAGTGTAAGAAACTTTCACAGACAGCAGGGGAAGTCTCCACAATAGCACCATGTGGGGCATTTAAAACAGAATTAATAGTTCTAAATAAAACAGCAGGATTGTGACTGTTAGATACAATGATATTAGTCAGGTATCTTCTTTTGGCATCTTTTACAGTCCTTTGATAACAGCGCCAACATTCCTTCAATATTTGGAGTGACACCTGCAAGTTATCATATTTCCATTTACGTTCAGCTTTACGACAGTTTCTCCTGGCAGCCCGAGTGACATCATTTAACCAGGGTTCATGTTTGGATTTTGCAGGTCTAATTTTTAATGGTGCCACCGAATCCAGAGCTGCTTTGCTGGTAGAATAAAACCAGTTGCTGATATCCTCGGTTTTATTTCCCACAGTCTCTGGGATTGTACAGTTCTCATTAAAAACAGAAGAAAACTGAACAGCAGTGGAAGGGTTAAGAACACGACAGAGCCGAACTGCAGCACATGGTTTAACTTTAGTAATGGACTGCTTTATCTCAAATAAAACAGGCATATGGTCTGAAAATAATGGGTCACCAATCACTAAGTTAAAAACTGGTAGACCAAAAGATAAAACCAAATCAAGTGTGTGTCCAAACTCATGCGTAGCACCAGTCACAAACTGCACAAGATTAAAAGAATCAATAACATTAAGAAACGACTGAGCCATAGGTGAAGTAGGACAACAGACACAGATATTGAAATCACCAACCAATAAAATTTTGTCATACCGTGGCATGATATCAGCCAGGAAATCAGAAAAGTCATTTATAAAATCTTTGTTGTACTTTGGTGGCCGATAGACCACCGCACACAACACAGTGTGGGAGCTACCAAGTTCAAAGAGACCAAGCTCAAAGCTACAAAAACGGGCTGGAGGTAACTGTTTACAAGTAAAACAGTTTTTAAAAACTGTCACTATTCCTCCTCCTCGACCCGTCATCCTCGGAAAATTAAAGTAGCAGCAGTTCGGCGGCAAAAGTTCATTAAAGACGCTGGACTCACCCAAACCACTTGTCCATGATTCGGTTATAAACAAGAAATCCAGGCCTTGAGAGGAAAAGTAATCCTTGATGACGAATGTTTTGTTTGCTAGCGACCTAGCATTTATCAGACCGATCCTGGTCGAGATCGGCGGATCTCCGCCACCATCTGGCATCCGAGATTCCCGGCGAAGAGATCGTAGGTTAAGAAGATTCACCCCACGTCTACAGGGTCGAGGAGTGCAGGGAGGACGAGGCTGGACCGCTCCATCATGGCCTCCACCAACAGGCACCAAGCAGGGACCCACAGGATCCAGCACGCGCAACGGGAAGGAGAGGCGCGGCACCAGCCTACGCGCACTGAATGAGTCCGGAAAACAATGCCCCAAAGCTGCCTTCGCACGTACTAGCCAACCGCTGCGTCTGCCACGACGGCGGGTTCGCTTCCGTCGGAAAGGTAGAGACCAGGAACGACACAGGTAAGCTGGAATGCCCAGCAGCAAGGGCGGGGTCTTGTCTCCAGTATAATTCCATGGTATCATATTACCAGTCGAGGCTCCAATGTCCAATAATCTTTGGCGATCATACACAATCCGAGCGTTCACACTTGTGTTAAAATTAAAAGCAAATAGAAAAAACAGGAAGAGCATCAGACAGCGAGCCTCAAACAACAACGGCGCCATCTTGGATTCATGCAGACCGTCTGCAGAGCTGAACTTACATCCTGTTGTAATGTTTGTTGTTGCAAACAAAATGATAAATTAATGAAAATTCGTTTCAAAGTGAGTTTAAAATTCACGCCGTGTTTCTTCACGGGACATCCGGGTACTTCCGCTTGTTACTTTTGTGACGTCATCATAGGAATGTCAGTGCGGCTGCGTATAGAACGCAGATTCATTTTCTGCATGTTTGCCTATTATTATTATTTTTTTTGTATAACTTGAAAAATGCTGTTACGTTGGGTCGCATTTGGGTGTTCTAATATCATCAGTGAACAAGTGAGCCTTTTCACTTTCCCAAAAGATGAAATACTTTGTCAAGACTGGACAAAACAAACAAAGCTGTCCCCCTCGGTGCCCCCCTCGCTCCACTCCACCTGAACAGTAAGGCAGAACCTGCTGTTTCTTGTTCAACCCCCTGAACTAACTTCGGCTTCCCAAACTGAAGACAAATCGCTCAAATCTAAACTTAGATTGCTAAATTTGTCGGTTTCTATATTGTGCACTATTGTTATTTAAAGGGGCGTTCTAGGAGACATTCCTACGATGACGTCACAAAAGTAGCAAGCACCCGGATGTCGCGTGAAGAAACGCGGCGCAAATTTTAAACTCACTTTGAAACGAATTTTCATTAAATTATCATTTTGTTTGCAACAACGAACATAGTTGAATGATAAAAGATATATATGGTGTGCCAATTTATGAAAAGTTCAAAAATCATGTCACCCACCCTTTGAAGTTTAGTGAGAAGGGGCTACACTTTACTGTAATTTTGTTGCCAGACGTTCCACAGCACTCAGCGGACTGTCTGTTCAGAGAAATGTCAGCACAATTATGCTGATTTATTCACAAGTCAATAAACTCTAAGGTCACAGTATCTGCTGAAGATAATAAGCACACAGTTATTGTCCAGAAACAAGCCTCCGTGCACATTTTCCCCCGGTAGTCTGGGCACGTTTCGGTGAAATGATCTCACACCTCCGATGTAATGATTATGAGTGCACAATAGCTGCAAACAGAAACACACAAATGACACAAAACGAGTTCAAGGCGGCCATTTCTGTGTTGCCGCCCGCTCAGACGTGTCTATCAGACTGGCGCAGATGTGTCGCGTTTATTAATATGCGCTCCGTCTCTGTTTATCCGTCAAGATGTATCTGATATCGTTCGCCCTCGTCCTGCACACCTCCCCCACTTCTCCTCTCCTCCAATTCTGTGGCACGGCGAAGCTGTGCGCATCATAAAATGTCATTAAAAACAACACGGTCGGTGGAGGCAAATTTATGAGGCCCATTTATTTTAATCACAACTCTTTGGGAAAGGCTTTTCGATGCAATCTGCATCGTGTGCTGCTGAACTGATCGCCGAGTTCCAGGATTGTTGATCTTCGTAAGAAAAGAACACTTGTTTTTTGTTAGATTCCCCATAAGAGACAGAAAGTGTTCTCTTTGTGCAGAAACAGCACACTGGCGTGTCCTTTTGACACATGGGATGGCACATTTAACTCAAACACGATGTTGATCTTGGTGTTACATACAAAGATTAAAGGTTACCGGTATGTGACATTATTACCAGTAAATGATAGATCACATGCATAACCCAAATGCGTGGGCAAAAGTTGCTCGAACCATCTTAAGATAGTGGTTCCCTTTCCATCCCTTTCTTCATTCTTTTCAGAGCTAATCTTTCCCACTTTCTGGTCCACAGTGTATTTTTTTTAACCTGTACTTTACCAGGATTTTAAAAAAAAAAACATTGAGCTTAAAAACCTATTTTTCAAGGGAGACCTGGCAACAACTACAACAACAACAAAAATTACACAGTTAAAAGAAAATGTCAAGCTATAAAAAAATAGGTACTAAACAAGCTAGCTATTAAAACAGACAGATACATGTTGTTGAGTTGGCCTCAGTAACTTTTAGTTTGGATGTAAAAGCACTGAATGAGATGAATTCAGAGCTGTAAGTTCCAAGAAGAGGGAGCAGCGTGAACGAAAGCCTTCTTACCTAATTCAGTCCAAAATAAAGGGACAGAAAGAAGCAGCAAATCGTGCGAGCGAAAAGTTAGAGTCAACATTTCTCAGTGCAATTGCAGTACAAATATAGTCCGGCAGCAGTGCCTTGTAAATAAAATTTAACCAATGACTTGTTTATGATCGCTACTCTTCTTTCTCTTTCATTCTCTTCATTCATTAGCTCCTCAAAGTACTCATTCCATCTTCTTGTCCCACATTGAAAAAATGAGAATTGAGGGGTCTTTGATTTTGCACAAACAAAATAAGTCAATACTACACAATACAGTCATGTCTCTTGTATTTACACAATATAATAAAGAACCATTTACTTAATTATCAACAATAATGAAACTACTAATTTTTCTTATGTTGGTTTAATGTAATTATATTAGATTACTAAAACCATCATGTTTTGTTGCACTCTCCTCCCTGGTTAGAACATGGTCATTCCCATCTTTAACAAGCCTATCCTGCTGCACATCCTTTCCAGCCTGATCCCCTCTGTCTCGCCAAGATGATATTTAGTGGCAATTTTAAAATAAAGATTTCACCAGCAGTTTATGTGGTTATGAAGCATATTGTATTCTCAGTCTTAGCTGTCTGCAGAGCGCAAACGCATCAGGTTAAAGGACGCACTGTTTAATTTTGAAATTAGGTTCACCGCCTCCATCTACATGCTGGTTCCCATGGACCCACATGATGAGGAACATATTTCTCTCTGAACAAGGCCCTCTAATGAAGAGCAGCCGAGGAGGGGAAAAATGAGCAGGGAACAACATAGTTCAACAGATGAGCCACATCACACCCATACACACATACACACACACACACACACACACACACACACACACACATACAGCAAGTGTAATTTAGAGCACATAAACTGAAGATTCAATCATGACTGCTCCCATGAGGAAATCAATCAGTGCTGCTGGGAAGAACAAAGAAAGAAATGGGGACAACAACATGAAGGGTGAAAGTGGAGCAGAAAAAAAAGGCTTTTTTTCTTTACTTTGTTTATTTTGACGCATCTATTGAATGTGAACATTTTCATTATTTTAAATCTAAAGAGTGGCCCCTCTGATCAGTTGGACACCCACCTGTGCTGATTGCGTAGATGCAGTCTGGAGAGAAGCGGGGCTCCGCGGTGGAGCAGGTGGAGGTGGGCACCCTGCTGCTGGGCCTGCTCTCACAGGGGAGACAGTGCTGCTGCTGGCTGCTGCTGGTAGCTGCGCTGCTGTGGTGCTGATGCTGCTGGTGCTGATGCTGCTGGTGCTGATGCTGCTGGAGGTGATGCTGCTCGGGATGGAAGGTGAAAGCCTCCCCGAAGCGAGGCGACTTCCCCGCAGAGCGCTTGCTCTGGAAAGGTTTCAGGGTGCTGCACGGACCCCGCTGTTGTCGACACATGATGTTTGGGGCGCAGGGCCCTTCATCTGCGGGCTGCATGTCTCCCTCCGAGCCGGCCGGGTGGTGTGACGGCGCGGCGGGCGGTGGTGTTCTGTGGGCTGGTGGTGACAGACAGATGATGAGAGCAGACCATCCACTGTCTGGATCAGTTGCACTCACACACTCTTTCACTCCCACCGCGCACACATACGGAGAAGAGGGTGGGCTCATCCACTGACGGGTCTCCGCTCCAATCCACAACCGAGACTCCTGCAGAGGGAGTCGTGCGCCTTGTTATGCCCCGGAGGAGGGGGCCTTTCCACACGTGAAGTTTGCGTGTTCTCTCCGTGCATGCATGAGTTTTCTGCAGTCCAAAGACATGCACATAAGCTGAGTATTTTTCTTTCAGCTGTTCCCTCTTCAGATGTCTCCACAGCAAGTCATCCTGCTCCATCCTGCTCCATCTCTGTCCTCCAGGACCATGTCCTATATCTGCATCCATATGTCTGCTCTTTTATATTTTTCTTGCTCTGCATTTCTAATATGTACATTAACCACTGTCCCTCCTCTGGACATGTCCAAAGCAACCATCTCAGTCTGGCCTGTCTAATTTTATGGTGATGCTGGTTGGTAAATTGTTCAGAGTGAGAGAGTGAATGTCTGTCTTGTTGTCTGTGGTCTGGAGACTTGTCCAGGGTGTCCATCACCTCTTGTGCAGTAACGGCTGGATATGGGCACCAGTGACCCCACCATGATCCGAAAAGGAAAATCGGGAAAAGATAATGGATGGAGGGATGTGTTGGCACTTTGCCTTTGCAAAAATAATCCATCACAGGTGTAACATACAAGATACAAGAGAGATACAAGATAGGTTTATTAACATTGCATCAATTTTCACCGATACAGCGTAAATATGTAGTTACAGTCATCCAGGAGAGAGAATGAGTGCAAAAAGCTGCAGCTCAACAAAACACATGACATGTTTATCAACACATGATATGCTTATAGCGCGGCCGCTCTCATCTGTCCCCAGATGAAGGTCAAAGGCAGGAAAACAGGCAAAGACACGGGGTTTTACAGCGTTGATATTAAAAAAAGATGAATCACGTTTTGTCTTCAAGACACCGCGTGATCCAGTAAAAACCATATCAAAAAGCACATTTAGTTACAATAACAAATTGAGAGACGGCAGGCAAGGAGATAGAGTCTGTGAGTAACTTCAGACAAACACAAGTTCAGCAGATGTGCAGCTGGGCGTTATCTGAGGCTGCACAGAAATCTCTGGGGGGGGAGGGGGGGGAGGGCAGCAGGTCTCTTCAGCTCCACACTCCCAGGAGAATGGCTCCCGACAGCCTTCTTTTCAAGGACATGTGCAGAAGCCAGATAATAGTCTTGTTTGTTACCCAATAGACCACAGTGTTCTTTTCCACTGCCGCCATCAAGTCTGTGGTGCTGTTTCATGGCCAAAAAAATCCAAATAATATGTGGTTCCGCTCTATGAGCCCCCATCTGTCCCTTGATTGATCCGGGGTGGCTGTAAACAAGTCCCAAAGCGCACTGCAGGTCCGCGGTGGTCCACCACCGCTCCAAGCGAGCGATTGAGCTCATATGCCTTCTTCCGGCACTCGGCAAGGCAAGTCGCATATCTTTCTGCTCTTCCCTCCCCTAAGTTTTTCCTACTCCCTGCTTGCTTTTCGTCTCGTCTGCGACCCTTCAGCGCTCACTCGAACCAATATGGAATTAATAAATTGGGCTGTTTCTTCAATGGATAAGATTTTTTCCACGAAGCGGACCGTGCCAGGAGAAGCTGTCTGTCCCTCCGACACACACGCGGCTGGATACGTGCTGGACTCGTGGGGTCAGTGGCAGCCCATGTGTCTGACCGTCTTAAGTGTCGAGGACGTGGAGGATTTGTGGATTATTGGATTATTGGTAGCAACTGCTCTGTTTTTTGGCGTAAGCGGAGTTGTTTGTTACTGGAAGCTGAGGGAGGCTTCGGCAGCTATCAGCGCGCTGTCGACACTACCTGATCAGCAAAATTCTCTATATCAAGGTGAAGGCATATTACCAGTGGTGGGATGTAACTAACATTTCTCTCTGGTGGGGAAGGAGCCTGAGCTAGTGTGTGAGGTTGAGAGGTTCCGGCTAGAAGTAGTCAGACTCACCTCAACGCATGGCTCTGGCTCTGGAACCAGTTTCCTTGAGAGGGGTTGGACACTCTTCCACTCTGGAGTTGCCCCTGGTGAGAGGCGCCGAGCAGGAGTGGGCATACTTGTTGCCCCCCATCTTGGTGCCTGTACGTTGGGGTTCACCCCGGTGAACGAGAGGGTAGCCTCCCTTCGCCTACGTGTGGGGGGACGGGCTCTGACTGTTGTTTGTGCCTATGCGCCAAACGGCAGCGCAGATTACCCACCCTTTTTGGAGTCCTTGGAGGGGGTATTGGAGAGTGCGCCTCCTGGGGACTCCCTTGTTCTACTGGGGGACTTCAACGCTCACGTGGGCAATGACAGTGAGACCTGGAGGGGTGTGGTTGGGAGGAACGGCCCCCCTGATCTGAACCCGAGTGGTGTTCTGTTATTGGACTTCTGTGCTCGTCATGGATTGTCCATAACGAACACCATGTTCAGGCATAAGGGTGTCCATATGTGCTCTTGGCACCAGGACACCCTAGGTCGCAGTTCGATGATCGACTTTGTTGTCGTCTCATCTGATCTGCGGCCGCATGTCCTGGACACTCGGGTGAAGAGAGGGGCGGAGCTGTCAACTGACCACTACCTGGTGGTGAGTTGGCTCCGATGGTGGGGGAGGATGCCGGTCAGACCTGGCAGACCCAAACGTATTGTGAGGGTCTGCTGGGAACGTCTGGCAGAGTCTCCCGTAAGACGGAGCTTTAACTCCCACCTCCGGGAGAGCTTTGAACACGTTCCGAGGGAGGCGGGGGACATTGAGTCCGAGTGGGCCATGTTCCGCGCCTCTATTGTCGAGGCAGCTTATCAGAGTTGTGGCCGCAAGGTTGTTGGTGCCTGTCGTGGTGGCAACCCTCGAACCCGGTGGTGGACACCGGCGGTGAGGGATGCTGTCAGGCTGAAGAAGGAGTCCTATTGGGCCTTTTTGGCCTGTGGGACCCCGGAAGCAGCTGATAGGTACCGGCAGTCCAAGCGGCATGCGGCTCGGGTGGTTGCTGAGGCAAAAACTCGGGCGTGGGAGGAGTTCGGAGAGGCCATGGAGAATGACTTCCGTACGGCTTCGAGGCGATTCTGGTCCACCATCCGGCGTCTCAGGGGGGGAAAGCGGTATGCGACCAACACCATTTATGGTGGGGATGGCGTGCTGTTGACCTCAACTCGGGATGTTGTGAGTCGGTGGGCGGAATACTTCGAAGACCTCCTCAATCCTACTGGCACGTCTTCCACTGAGGAAGCGGAGCCTGGGGACTTTGGGTCGGGCTCTCCAATCTCTGGTGCTGAGGTCACCGAGGTGGTTAAAAAGCTCCGCGGTGGCAGGGCTCCGGGGGTGGATGAGATTCGCCCTGAGTTCCTTAGGGCTCTGGATGTTGTGGGGTTGTGTTGGCTTACGCGACTCTGCAATATCGCGTGGACATCGGGGGCAGTTCCCTTGGATTGGCAGACTGGGGTGGTGGTTCCCCTATTCAAAAAGGGGGACCGTAGGGTGTGTTCCAACTATAGGGGGATCACACTCTTAAGCCTCCCTGGTAAGGTCTATTCAGGGGTTCTGGAGAGGAGGGTCCGTCGGATAGTCGAACCTCGGATTCAGGAGGAGCAGTGTGGTTTTCGTGCTGGTCGTGGAACACTGGACCAGCTCTACACCCTCAGCAGGGTCCTGGAGGGCGCGTGGGAGTTTGCCCAACCAGTTTACATGTGCTTTGTGGACTTGGAAAAGGCATTCGACCGCGTCCCTCGGGGGGTTCTGTGGGGGGTACTCCGGGAGTATGGGGTACCAGGCCCATTGATATGGGCTGTTAGGTCCCTGTACGACCGGTGTCAGAGCTTGGTCCGCATTGCCGGCAGTAAGTCAGGCTCGTTTCCAGTGAGAGTTGGACTCCGCCAAGGTTGCCCTTTGTCACCGATTCTGTTCATAACTTTTATGGACAGAATTT
This sequence comes from Garcialebias charrua, assembly GCA_038048925.1. NCBI lineage: Eukaryota > Metazoa > Chordata > Actinopteri > Cyprinodontiformes > Rivulidae > Garcialebias > Garcialebias charrua. The sequence continues at coordinate 42,267 of JBBPBX010010450.1, forward strand.
CTAGGCGCAGCCAAGGTGTTGAGAGGATCCGTTTTGGTGGCCTTAGAATCGCTTCTCTGTTTTTTGCAGATGATGTGGTCCTATTGGCTTCATCAGATCGTGATCTACAGCTTTCGCTGGAGCGGTTTGCAGCCGAGTGTGATGCGGCCGGGATGAGGATCAGTTCCTCCAAATCCGAGGCCATGGTCTTGAGCCGGAAAAGGGTAGCATGCCCTCTCCGGGTCGGGGAGGAGGTCCTGCCCCAAGTGGAGGAGTTTAAGTATCTCGGGGTCTTGTTCACGAATGAGGGAAAACTGGAGCGTGAGATCGATAGGCGGATAGGTGCAGCATCCGCAGTGAAGCGGGCGCTGTACCGGTCTGTCGTGGTGAAGAGAGAGCTGAGTCGAAAGGCAAAGCTCTCAATTTACCGATCGATCTACGTTCCCACCCTCATCTATGGTCATGAGCTTTGGGTTGTGACCGAAAGAACGAGATCTCGGATACAAGCGGCTGAAATGAGTTTTCTCCGCAGGGTGTCTGGACTCTCCCTTAGAGATAGGGTGAGAAGCTCAGTCATCCGGGAGGGACTCGGAGTAGAGCCGCTGCTTCTCCACATCGAGAGGAGCCAGTTGAGGTGGCTCGGGCATCTGGTTAGGATGCCTCCTGGACGCCTCCCTGGTGAGGTGTTCCGGGCATGTCCCACCGGGAGGAGACCCAGAGGAAGACCCAGGACACGCTGGAGGGACTATGTTTCTCGGCTGGCCTGGGAACGCCTTGGGATTCCCCCAGAGGAGCTGCTCCAAGTGGCTGGGGAGAGGGAAGTCTGGGCCTCCCTACTTAGGCTGCTACCCCCGCGACCCGACCCCGGATAAGCGGCGCTGGGGCTGGGACAGGCGGGGCCTGTTCTCAGCGCCGCACACATTTTCATTTAAAGGATTGCAAAGCGATGCAGGACTGTTTTGTATGTGACACACATGTATTAAATATTCATTCATTCAACCTTTATTTAGTCAGGTAAATCTTATTGAGCCTCATGGCTCATTTACGAAAGCGACCTGCTAAAACTAAAGAATGATGAACAGCAATGGTAAAATTTCCTTAACACTGGCAAACCCAGGGGAAAAAAAAAACACTAGAACTGCCATGAGTTTGTCAAAATGACAATTCTTCCATTAGGTGTCATGAGCCTGGGGGTGGATATCTTTGTTTTTGGGTAAACATCCCCTCCTGAGAATCTTCTCCCAGCATAATCTTCTCCAGTAGGTCAAAACAAAAGATCCCCCTCACACAAAGAACATTCATTTACATACATCCCCCACAAATTAACCACACATTCCAACAGCATTTCCAACTTGCTTCTACAGAGAGAGAGAGTTGTTTTCACCAGAGACTGCTCTGTAGGTGGGGGGGGGGGTTCTTACAAGCTTTGATCAAAAATAATGTTACACTGAATTTTATTTTTTTATTTTTTTTCATTCAACCTTTATTTAGTCAGGTAAATCTTATTGAGCCTCGAGGCCAATGAAACACATACATTAAACAATAAACAATAGAAAAGTAGCAAAAACATCCATCCATCCATCCATCCATCTTCTTCCGCTTATCCGGGGTCGGGTCGCGGGGGTAGCAGCCTAAGTAGGGAGGCCCAGACTTCCCTCTCCCCAGCCACTTGGTGCAGCTCCTCCAGGGGAATCCCAAGGCGTTCCCAGGCCAGCCGAGAAACATAGTCCCTCCAGCGCGTCCTGGCTCTTCCTCTGGGTCTCCTCCCGGTGGGACATGCCCGGAACACCTCCCCAGGGAGGCGTCCAGGAGGCATCCTAACCAGATGCCCGAGCCACCTCAACTGGCTCCTCTCGATGTGGAGAAGCAGCGGCTCTACTCCAAGTCCCTCCCGGATGACTGAGCTTCTCACCCTATCTCTAAGGGAGAGTCCAGACACCCTGCGGAGAAAACTCATTTCAGCCGCTTGTATCCGAGATCTTGTTCTTTCGGTCATAACCCAAAGCTCATGACCATAGATGAGGGTGGGAACGTAGATCGATCGGTAAATTGAGAGCTTTGCCTTTTGACTCAGCTCTCTCTTCACCACGACAGACCGGTACAGCGCCCGCTTCACTACGGACACTGCACCTATCCGCCTATCGATCTCACGCTCCAGTTTTCCCTCATTCGTGAACAAGATCCCGAGATACGTAAACTCCTCCACTTGGGGCAGGACCTCCTCCCCGACCCGGAGAGGGCATGCTACCCTTTTCCGGCTCAAGACCATGGCCTCGGATTTGGAGGAACTGATCCTCATCCCGGCCGTATCACACTCGGCTGCAAACCGCTCCAGTGAAAATTGTAAATCACGAACTGATGAAGCCAGTAGGACCACATCATCTGCAAAAAACAGAGAAGCGATTCTAAGGTCACCAAAACAAATCCTCTCAACACCTTGGCTGCGCCTAGAAATTCTGTCCATAAAAGTTATGAACAGAATCGGTGACAAAGGGCAACCTTGGCGGAGTCCAACTTTTACCGGAAACGAGCCTGACTTACTGCCGGCAATGCGGACCAAGCTAGTATTCCCCGATTTACGAGCGAGATCCGTCACAAGGAGGCGCTCGTAAACCGGAAATCTCGTAATTTGGAACGGCCGCCATTTCTCTCGTAAACCCGGAAGTCCGCTCGTAAATTTCGCCAGCGCACCTAAAAACACTCTATTTTCATCTAAAAACTACTTTTGAGTGCATAAAAATGATCGGAAACGTGTGTTTATATGCTTAACTTGCTAACTGTAGTGAAAAAACACATGAAAACTCAGTATTTTTTTCGTTTTTTCCAAAAATTCAACCCGGAAGTCCGCTCGTAAATTTCGCCAGCGCACCTAAAAACACTCTATTTTCATCTAAAAACTACTTTTGAGTGCATAAAAATGATCGGAAACGTGTGTTTATATGCTTAACTTGCTAACTGTAGTGAAAAAACACATGAAAACTCAGTATTTTTTTCGTTTTTTCCAAAAATTCAACCCGGAAGTCCGCTCGTAAATTTCGCCAGCGCACCTAAAAACACTCTATTTTCATCTAAAAACTACTTTTGAGTGCATAAAAATGATCGGAAACGTGTGTTTATATGCTTAACTTGCTAACTGTAGTGAAAAAACACATGAAAACTCAGTATTTTTTTCGTTTTTTCCAAAAATTCGCAGCTCGTAAGTCTGGAACCTCGCAGATCAGAGCGCTCGTAATTCGGGGACTACCTGTATATATATATATATATATATATATATATATATATATATATATATATATATATATATATATATATATATATATATATATATACAGGTAGTCCCCGACTTACGAGCGCTCTGACCTACGAGCATCCGGACTTACGAGCTGGCAAATTTTTGGAAAAAACGCAAAAAATACTGAGTTTTTCTGTGTTTTTTCACCACAGTCCGTTAGCTAAACATGTGGACACACGTTTCCGATCATTTTTATGCACTCATAAGCGGTTTTTCGATGAAAAACGAGTGTTTGTAGTCGCGCTAGCAAAACCGTTCCAACTTACGAGCGAAATTCCGGACTTACGAGACACGTGGCGGCCGTTCCAAATTACGAGATTTCCATGTTACGAGCGCCTCGTTGTAACGGAACTCGCTCGTAAGTCGGGGACTACCTGTATATATATAATATATATATATACTTATAAATATATATATACATATATACATATATACATATATATATATATATATATATATATATACATATATATATACATATACATATATATATATATATATATATATATATATATATATATACATATATATATATATATATATATATATATATATATATATATATATATATATATATATATATATATATATATATATATATATATATATATATACAGGTAGTCCCCGACTTACGAGCGCTCTGACCTACGAGCATCCGGACTTACGAGCTGGCAAATTTTTGGAAAAAACGCAAAAAATACTGAGTTTTTCTGTGTTTTTTCACCACAGTCCGTTAGCTAAACATGTGGACACACGTTTCCGATCATTTTTATGCACTCATAAGCGGTTTTTCGATGAAAAACGAGTGTTTGTAGTCGCGCTAGCAAAACCGTTCCAACTTACGAGCGAAATTCCGGACTTACGAGACACGTGGCGGCCGTTCCAAATTACGAGATTTCCATGTTACGAGCGCCTCGTTGTAACGGAACTCGCTCGTAAGTCGGGGACTACCTGTATATATATAATATATATATATACTTATAAATATATATATACATATATACATATATATATATATATATATATATATATATATATATATATACATATATACATATATATATATATATATATATATATATATATATATATATATATATATATATATATATATATATATATATATATATATATATATATATATATATATATATATATATATATATATATATATATATATGTATATATATATATATATATATATATATATATATATATATATATATATATATATATATATATATATATATATATATATATATATATATATATATATATATATATATATCACACACTTTATGGTATTGTAGGCCATTGCATTAGGTAATACATTCAGCAATTACTTTTACTTTAATACTTTAAGTATTTTTAAAAGCAAGTACTTATTTACTTTTACTTAAGTAAAAATATTAATATGGTACTTCTACTTTTACTAGAGTATATTTTTGTCTGTTTATTTGCACTTTTACTTAAGTACAGTGTTTGAGTATTTTCTCCACCACTGGATTTACCTGACTATATAAATATGCCCCAAGGCCTCCTCCCCGCCAACAGATTGGAATGGCCTCATATACATACCAATGGCTTTAAAAATGCTAATTCAATTTGTCAGTTTGACAATCCCATGGGTTTCATAGGTAGAATTGTCATTTTGACAAAAACTGGTAGAGCTAGTGTTAAACAATAAACAATAAACAATAGAAAACAAAAGAGAGAAAAAAACAAAAGAGAGAAATACATTTTTTTTTAACAAAGTATCAAAAAACTAGCAAAACATTATAAGGTAGATGTATAAAATCAAAGACAGGAACAAATCTGCATTGGTTTTTGCCAGGATTCAAACAGATTCTGAAAACCATTTAGAGAAGTCAAGGTCGAGAGCTTCAGATCTTTTTGTAAGATATTCCATGAAGCAGGAGCGGAGTAGGAGAAGGCCCTTTTTCCAAGTTCAGTCCTCACTGACGGAACACTGCAGGTAATCATGTCCTGAGAGCGCACACTGTAGCTGCACTCACGCAAAGACATGTAGGAGGAGATGTATGAGGGCAGCAAACCAAGAAGTGATTTAAAGATGAAAATGTACCAGTGGAAGAGTCTGCGTGAGGTTAATGATGTCCAGTTAACCAGTGAATACAGGGTGCAGTGGTGGGTACGATAATCACAGCCAGTTATGAATCTTAGTGCACCATGATAGACAACATCCAACATCCGCAGGGTGCTTGTAGGAGCATTCATGTAGAGAATGTCACCGTAATCAATGGAGGGAAGGAAAGTCACAGATACAAGGCGTTTCCTAACATTCAGTGTTAGACATGATTTATTTCTGAAAAAGAAACCCAGTTTAACTTTCAGTTTCTTCACTAGGTTTTCCACGTGGAGTTTAAAAGAGAGATGTGAATCGACCAGTATACCCAGATATTTATAGGAATCAACAAACTCAATAGGGACACCATTTGAGGATAAAATCAGAGGAAGATCTGCTGGAACCGCCTTCCTATTTGAAAAAAACATCCCTTTTGTTTTATCAGCATTTAGGACAAGTTTGAGACGGAACAAATCTGACTGGATGATGTCAAAAGCGGATTGCAGTAACTGGAAAGCCTTAGCAACTGTTTTAGCTCGGCAGTAAACAACTGTATCATCAGCATAGAAATGTAAGGATGCATCAGGGATGCAGTGACCTACATTAGCTATGTAGATTGTAAAGAGGGTTGGTCCTAAAACTGAGCCTTGTGGTACACCATTTTTAACTGTTAAATAGCTGGAAGAAGTACCGTTATGTTGAACACATTGCCTCCGATTGGAAAGATAGTTAGAAAACCAACCGATGGTGTGATCAGAGAAACCGATTTCTGAGAGCTTATGACACAAGATGTTATGATCCACAATGTCAAAAGCTTTAGACAGGTCTAAGAAAAATATCCCTTCTTCATCCCAGAGCTGGACTTTTCTTTTGTTTGTTTTTTGCCAAAAGTCAAGTGATCGCTTCATCCTTCACTGACAGGAATGAGGAAATGGATTTGTCACGAGCGAATAAAAACTCATGTCCAAAGTGGCTGGTGAAGCTCTGCTGATTTCAGGGTGTTTTTGTGTTGTTGGACCAGTGATTCATGGTTTTATTATATTTTTTAGGACGTTTTATTAACATATAATCACAGAACTTCGCAGCGCAGAGACAGGACATGTAGTGGGGGTGGAGCATTCCAGACCTGCACTGACAGAAACAAGGAAGTCACGAGCGTATTAAATCATGTCCAACGTGGCTTTGTGAAGCTCTGCTGATTTCTGCTGGTTTTTGTGTTGTTGGACCAGTGCTTCATGGTTTTATTATATTTTTTAGAACGTTTTATTAACATATAATCACGAGCGGACATTCAGCAGGAAGCGGAGCTGCAGAACTCAAGTTCAACAGAGAACGGACTGTGGCTCCCCCTCAGAGCCATACATGGCTCTGAGGGGGAGGGAGCAGAATGCTTTTCCCAAAATTTTTCTAAGTCCCAGCGTTCTCCAGAAATTACATAGTGAACCTTTAATGAAGACAAGACAGAGGTAGTGATTTTTGGCAGTTCGAATGGAGACTCTGTCTGATGATTGCTCCTTGGCTCAGTATGTCAACCCAGTTGTTACAAATTTAGGGGTCAAGATGGATGCTGGTCTTAAGCTGGAGTCTCAGCTAGCCAAAGTAAGATCCATTCTTCCTAGACAGCACTTTGAAACAGCAATCCATGCATCTGTGACCACACGGCTAGATTACTGTAATTCACTTTAATTCACATTAGTGATTCATGTATTTCCCAGCTTCAGAGGGTTCAAAATGCAGCTGCACGACTTTTAACAGGTACACGAAAATTTGACTGTATTTCCCCTGTTTTAGCTTCTTTACACTGCTGCCAGTACATTACAGGATTCATTTTAAAATACTTTTATTTGCTTTTAAAGCTCTCAATGACCATGCCCCTCTATACCTGTCTGAGCTGCTACAGTCTTACACACCCTCTCGTTCACTCAGGTCAGCTGACCAGTTGCTTCTGAGGGTCCCAAAAGCTCAGAGGGGACCGTGCTTTTTCTGTAGCTCCTAAGCTCTGGAATGACCTTCCATTGTACATAAGACACGTATCTTCACTTGCTGTTTTTAAGTCTCTCCTTGAAACCCATCTTTTTTCTATGGCCTTTGGCACAATCTGAGATGTTTTGACGTTGTTTTATTGTGTTTTTATTTTATTATTTTAGTACTGCTTTTACACTTGACCTTTCCATTTTATGATTGTATTGTATTTTATGATTGTGTACAGCACTTTGGTCCTGTTGGGTGCATATAGTGCTCTATAAATAAAGTTGGTATGGTATAACCCCATCACCACCATGGGCCAATCGATTCACAACATCGACATCAGCAAAGCACTCACCCACACAGCTCCATCACGCAGTCTGCCCTCCACAGTGAAAACAGGGATTTATCCATGACGAGAACACCTCTCCAACATGCTATCATCCAGCGTGAGCCTTTGCCTTCTCAAGATGGTTACAATGACAAACTGCAGCAGGTGAGGACCTTGAGGATGACGAGCATGCAGACGAGCTTCTGAGAGTTTGTGCAGAAATTTGTTGGTTATGCAAACTGATTGTTGCAGCAGCTGTACAGGTGGTTGCTCTCGGACGATCTCGGAGGTGAAGATGCTTGATGTGGAGGTGCTGGGCTGCTGTGGCTTCCTGCCAAATTCCCTGAACGTGGATATTCCTGCAGTCAGCAACTGCACGCTCCCATCAAGACTTCCAACATCTGTGGCACTGTGGTGATAAAACGGCCTTCGGTATTTTAGAGTAGCCTTTTATTGTGGTCAGCCTGTGCAATAATCTGCATCTTGACATGCCACACCTGTGAGGTGGATGGATTATCTCAGCAGAGAGAAGTACTCTCTAACAAAGATTCATTCCAAATTCTGAACAATATTTAAGAGAGTGGTCACCTGACCAAACAGCTGGATTTTACTCTGGCAACCAACAAAACCACAACAAGTCTGTACAAATACCATCAACAGCAAAGAACAGTTGCAGGAATGTTACAGTTAAAACAACAACAAAATCATTCAGGCCCGCAGCGTCAATAAAACAACAGTTATAAGTTTGTAGTATAGTGATCTGCTGTTTGAGACTAAATGATGTCTGAAAGGCTGCAGGTCAATAGTTTGTGGCCACCAGGGGGCGCTGCTTCAACGTGTTTTAAACTGGAGGGTTCCTAAGATGACAGAACATTATTTTGACTGTGACAATAACTACACATTAACATAATGAGCAAAGAGACACAAATGACAACCACAAAGGTAAAACGCAAGCTCACATGATGCTACATTCTTGGTTTGGATAAATAAGAGGTGGTTCATCAATATCCAACTGTAACCCACAAAATAAGCAACTATTTAAAAAAGCAACAAAGGAAATATGTTATTTAGAGTGCTGTATGAATGGGTAAATGAGTGTAAAGCACTTTGAGTATCTTGATCAGATAGAAAGGTGATATATAAGTACAGTCCACATGCAGTTATTTTAATTGTCTTTAATGTGATGTCCTAAAGACAAGTTTTAAAAACAAGCTTTTTTTTTT
>JBBPBX010010451.1:30839-46583 GCA_038048925.1 Garcialebias charrua
TCCCCGGGCGCTTTCGGGCTGCTCACTGCACCACCTGGTAGGTGGTTGGGTTAAATGCAGAGACGAATTTCGTCTGTGTATGGGAACATATGCAGATGACAGGAATAGACATTATTATTATTATTATTATTATTAAGGAGTGAGTTGAATTGTTTCCCTCCTCCCCAGCAGGCTCCATTCACATAAAGGGAGCTACTTTCACTTTCACTTTATGTGAAAGGGAGACAATTCAACTCACTCCATCTTTAAAAACTGTTAGGATAGGCTAAGTGCTTGGCGACTGTACAGTACTGTACATGTATTCATTTAGAATTTATTTTTTTATTTTTTTTACAGTGCGTTCATAAGTCCGAGTTGCCGTAAGTCGAGGGTTGCCTGTGTATATATATATAACATTCCTACTTCGCGTATTTTCATCTATTGCGGGGGTGGGGGGGGTTGTCTGGACAGTAACCCCCACGATAAGTGAGGGACTACTGTATATGTGGGAACCCAATTTTTGAAAGGAGTCTTTTTTTGTACGATTAGAAAGGCTTGATTGTTAATGGATGATGTGATGGTCCAGTTTACCTTCATGATAGCTGAACACTTCCATGCTGGGTTCTGTGTAAGGGTTGTAAGCTGGCTTGAAGCGTAGTTTGGTAATTCCTGGAGGACAAACAGGACAGACGATATTGTGTGACTGCATACCGAAGGGTTCACGAGTACAAACAAAACAAGTAGGTAAACCGTGCATTTATTAAACTGATGCTGCAGCTGCACCTTCAGAGTAACAGGGTTTCTGCAGAACTCAACCAATCAAATTTCATGTTTGTTAATGCCAATTTAATACCATATTAAATTGGCATTTTTATTAGAGTCTGATCGATACATCGGTAGGGTCGATATTTTGGGTTGATATAGGTGTGTGTGTGGACATGTATCAGTCATCATTGTTATTTGCAGATAAAAAATCTTCTGATGTTTCCTCCTAAAATGCTGGAACCAGCTGTAATTGTGCCATGTATCCAGCAGAGGGTGCATGAAGACAACTTCTATGTCATGGTTGCTCACTTAATTTCACTTTCAGCACAGCGGAAGCGTTGAGCAATACTGTGTAGCGTATTTAGCTGAACATGGTAAGTTTATTTTAACTGATGTGTAAAACAAATCAGAAACCTTGACTAAGTTGTTACAGAGGCTTTTTAAAAGGAGTTCTGTTCATTTGTACAATTTCTGCATCACAATTCTCCTTCAGAAACACTAAGAAACACTTCCACTAGGTTTACTCCTCAGCATCTTCTCTAGATCCTTACCTAGCTTGGTGAAGAACTGGTGAAGGATGCCCATGAGGTCTCCCAGAGTCAGCCCATGGTCGGCCACCACGCCTTCTATCTGATGAAACTCTGCTAGATGGGTGGCATCCAGGGACTCGTTCCTGAACACCCGGTCGATGGAGAAATACTTGACGGGGGTAAACTTCTCCTGGAGGACGGTACCACAGGTATGAGACAGAAATTCAGGATTAATAACATGGCTGTACTACAGCTCAGGGTTGCCAGATAAAATTAAAATGTCTTATTTACCCCCTCCTTTTCTGTGCACGTTCAAACACACACACCTCACCTTAGAATATCTTTACTCGGCACATATGACAGTTGAGATCAAAATGCAATCATTTTAAAGTGGCAGAACTATAGTTCATCATTTCTTATCTGGCAACCCAACTGTCATGGAAACTACAGCCTTTTTGTTGTAAACCAGGTCATTTTTTGTTTATTACCCCAAATAAACATTGAAAAAACACTAACGTTTCCAGAGATTGTTCTCATGTACTGGTAAACGGGGCTTATAGTACGGTAGTTAGATCACTTTGACTTCTTCGACTTGGTCATTTTAAAAGGAGCTCACATGCTGAAAAAGTCTGGGCACCCTTGATGTAAGATATAAAAAAAAAAAACATGTATGTTCTTTATAACTCTACTTTCATGACACTTCTTTTGGCTTTTCCTTCTTCAGGGGTCGCCACAGTGAATCATCATCATCCACGTCACTTTGTCCTCTGCATCCTCTGTCCTCACTCCAACTACAGTACTGTACATACAAACCGGATTCCAAAAAAGTTGGGACACTAAACAAATTGTGAATAAAAACTGAATGCAATGATGTGGAGGTGCCAACATCTAATATTTTATTCAGAATAGAACACAAATCACAGATCAAAAGTTTAAACTGAGAGAATGTATCATTTTAAGGGAAAAATATGTTGTTTCAAAATTTCATGGCGTCAACAAATCCCAAAAAAGTTGGGACAAGTCCATTTTTACCACTGTGTGGCATCCCCCCTTCTTCTTACAACACTCAACAGACGTCTGGGGACAGAGGAGACCAGTTTCTCAAGTTTAGAAATAGGAATGCTCTCCCATTCATGTCTAATACAGGCCTCTAACTGTTCAATCGTCTTGGGCCTTCTTTGTCGCACCTTCCTCTTTATGATGCGCCAAATGTTCTCTATAGGTGAAAGATCTGGACTGCAGGCTGGACATTTCAGTACTGGATCCTTCTCCTACGTAGCCATGATGTTGTGATTGCTGCAGAATGTGGTCTGGCATTATCTTGTTGAAAAATGCAGGGTCTTCCCTGAAAGAGATGACGTCTAGATGGAGCATATGTTGTTCTAGAACCTGAACATAGTTCTCTGCATTAATGGTGCCTTTCCAGACATGCAAGCTGCCCATGCCACAAGCGCTCATGCAACCCCATACCATCAGTGATGCAGGCTTCTGAACGGAGCGTTGATAACAACTTGGGCTATCCTTGTCCTCTCTGGTCTGGATGACATGGCGTCCCAGTGTTCCATAAAGAACTTCAAATCGTGACTCATCTGACACAGAACAGTCTTCCATTTTGCCACACTCCATTTTAAATGACCCCTGGCCCAGTGCAAACGTCTGAGCTTGTGGAGCTTGCTTAGAAATGGCTTCCTCTTTGCACTGTAGAGTTTCAGCTGGCAACGGCGGATGGCACGGTGGATTGTGTTCACTGACAATGCTTTCTGGAAGTATTCCTGAGCCCATTCTGTTATTTCCTTGACAGTGGCATTCCTGTTTGAGGTGCAGTGACGTTTAAGGGCCCGGAAATCACGAGCATCCAGTAGTTTTACAGCCTTGACCCTTACGCACAGCGATTGTTCCAGATTCTCTGAATCTTTTGATGATGTTATGCACGGATGATTATGATAACTTAAAAGTCTTTGCTATTTTACACTGGATAACACCATTCTAGTATTGCTGCACTATCTTTCTGTGCAACACTATGAGAAGCTCTTTTTATACCCAATCATGTTGTCAATTGACCTAATTAGTGTTAATTGGTCTTCCAGCTGTTCGTTATTTGCTCAATTTCCTTTTTCCAGCCACTTATTGTCACATTTTTTTCATCTGTGTATGTTTCCCATACTTGACAGACGAAACTGGCCTCTGCATTTAACCCAACCACCACCAGGTGGTGCAGTGAGCAGCCGTGGTCAGCGCTCGGGGAGCTGGGGAAAATAGGTGTGCACTCATAGACTTGCTACTTGTCCCAACTTTTTTGGGATTTGTTGACACTGTGAAATTTTGAATCAACATATTTTTCCTTTAACATTTTATATTTACTCAGATTAAACTTTTGATCTGTCATCTATGTTCTATTACAAATAAAATATTGACATTTGCCATCTCCACATCATTGCATTCAGTTTTTATTCACAATTTTTTTAGTGTCCCAACTTTTTTGGAATCCGGTTTGTAATTAGGAAGCTCCTAAATGTTTAATAAACTTTTTACAAAAATTACCTAAACAAAGACACTAAAGGAGATGGTTCATAACCAAATTAGTCTGCACAAAATAAAAATTTGCTTTGTGATATGAAAATTATTATTTACTGTTCATGTGGTGGGCAGCATGGTGGCGCAGTTGGTAGAGGTGCTGCCTCTCAGCAAGCAAGTTACCCTGGTTCAAATCCCAGTCCGGGGACCTTTCTGGGTGGAGTTTGCATGTTCTCTCCATGCATGTGAGGGTTTTCTCCAGGTACTCTAGTTTACTCACACAGACCCAAAAACATGCGTTATTCCGATTGGTAACTCTAAATTGTCCCTAGGTGTGAGTGAGAGCGGTTGCTTCTCTTGTTTGTCTCCACGTGTCCCTGTGATGGACTGGACCAGTCAAGGGTGTACCCCACCTCTCGCACAGTGATTGCTGGACAAGGGCACCTGCGACCCCACCAACCCAAAAAGGAAGAAGCAGGTAAAAGATAATGGATGGATGTTCTTGTGGTCACTTTGGTGAACTGAATCTAATTCCTTTCCAAACAAACCTCTACCATATTATTTCACAATACTTTTCTCTGATTTAAATTCAGTTTTACATTTTCTAAATACCTGTTGTGAATGCTGCCGTGTACTTGCACCAATCCTAAAGAAATGGGCTAGCTCATAGTGCAATACCTAAATTCATTCCTAGCATAACTTTCCTCACAGCCTTCCTTCCTTCCTTCCTTGACTTCCTTCCATCCTACTTCCCTTTGGCCTCCCCCTCTTCAGATTACTGCAGTGTTTATCAGAGCTTTAAAAGACTTACCCACCAGGCCACGCGTGAGGCCACACTTACCCAGCAGTCTAAACACCCCCACTCAAATCCTACCAGGCAAAGTGCCTGCTCCCACAGGAGGCACCCAGTGTGGACGCTGTGTTTTTGTTTGCATTTAGGTGCATGGTATGTCAGCAATGTAGTTTATTGTTATTCTTAACACAAACTTCCATCTTCCTTCCACACATCAAATTCTGTTGCTCTTCATTTCCTATTGTTGCCTTGATAAGGAACATTGTCTGTATCACGCAAGTCCTGGCAAGACAATCCTTTTCAAAATCACTTCTTTTTCCAGTGGCACATGCACACACACATGCACACACATATAGGCCTACACTACTTTCTGCTTCTGCAAAGAGCCCACAGATTTTTGCTGAGCCTATACTTTTCCTTGGTGGGACATTAATACTAGAAGGAGTGCTATATAGACACTTGATGGCAGGGAAAGAACAATAACAGCATTACAACACACTCACACTCTATTAGCATTACTTCATGCTCTCTCTCTCTTTCGCTTACTGTATACGCACACAAATATCAACACAGACAACAACCGGACAAACAGGGAGGTGCCTATGGAGTCTATGGGGTCTTAGTGGTTGATAAAGATACATTTAGCATAAGTGGATTAGCCTCAATACAAACCAATCCCATCACAGAAAGACAGGAGACAGGCAATGAGGGAGAGAGTGCAGGAAAAAGAACAAAAAAAGCCAGGTAGGTGTGTGTGCATGTGTGTGTGTGAATACCAAGGAGTCTGCACGACTTGCCAGATACAGAAAAAAGAAAGTAATTACCTAGGTATTTCAGTCTGAGGCCAGAGAAGGTCCTGACACACTGACACGAGTTCATGTCATTGTTATGAGCCACAACAGATGTGTATGCTCTACGCACGACGGTGCAGAAAATGAGCACTGTGAATACTCACTAAAAGTTAATATCCTGTCACATCTTACTCATCAGTTTCATTCTGGTGCCTTTTAAACTGGGATCTTGGTTATTAATTGTAAAGAAACGATTCATTCACACCAATGAGCCATAACAGAGCAAAAATGTGTTTAGAAAGAGAATCAATAAACTAATATCAAGTTACTGATAAAAAGTCAGACAACAAATTAAAACATATCCTCTATTAATCAAATCATAGGACTTCAGTTTATGTGAACAGTTTCCAGTAAAGTTGGCCATCACAGGGCAACTTCAAATGAACCAGAAAAAATTTGACCCAACATTCATTTATTGTCCAAATATTTAGTAAAATTAAATTCTCATGGGTCTGCCTTCAAATATTTATAATAAACAAAAGCAGCATGCACATATCAGGGAGTCGGTGTGATGCCATACCTCGTGCAGAAAGCTTCTTAGTGTTGATAATTTTTGCAGCGTACTCCTGTCCGGATGACTTCTTTACACACCTACGCACCACTGAAAAAGCTCCCCTAAGAACAAAGAAAATAAACAAGCAAAAATTAGTTCCTTTTCACATGCTTTCTCTCACACGTACAGAAAGTGTGACATTGAAAATGGCAAACCACTCATGCGGCAGTGGTCTGTGTATGAAACTCTTGATCAAGATTTTTTTTAATTAATTACTGTCAAGACTAGAAAAAGTCCAATCAATTAGCCAAAATTGGCCACTTAAAAAACTTCAGCCCTGCCTGCATGTACATAATCAATAATCAA
The DNA here is from genome assembly GCA_038048925.1 of Garcialebias charrua. Lineage (NCBI taxonomy): Eukaryota > Metazoa > Chordata > Actinopteri > Cyprinodontiformes > Rivulidae > Garcialebias > Garcialebias charrua. Next base: position 37,131 of record JBBPBX010010451.1, read on the forward strand.
GTAGAAACATGAAACTTCTACTAAGAATATGCAAAACACAGTCACACAGAGTTTAGTATTAATAAGAAAGAACTTTATTCTACATTTATTTTGGAGTGTAAACTTTTTTCTAAGGGTCATCAAAATCGTGTTTATTTAAATTACGGTAAGCAATTATAGTCATATATTTTATTCAATGAAAAATACATATTGACTAATAAAACACATTGTTGTACATCCTCATCAGCTGCCCTGATTTCTAAAGAACGACAACAGAAATAAATCATGTTGGTCGACCTCTAGATAAGGCATATGCGTCAAACTCAAGGCCCGGGGGGGCAAAAGTGGCCCTCGTTGACATCTTATCTGGTCCCCAAGATGTTATTTTAAAACGTAAAATACTTATCTCTTGAATTTTTTCTAATATTTGATTATGATGTCGAAAGCACAACAGAGAACATCAAATGAGACCAATCAAATTATTGTTGAGGAACCTGTGACCAAGAACAGAAGGAACCTGTGACCAAGAACAGATGTTGGGTATCTGATTTGAGTTAATGTAGTTTCTGAAATTGGCCCTTAGTTTGAAAAATGATTTAATTTTGACCCCCTTTTGTAAGTGAGTTTGATACCCCTGAGAATGTGAGTTTGATACCACTGAGATAAGGCATCAGTCTAGGCCAGGGCTATTCAACTGGTGGCCTGAAGGCCAAATCAGGCCCATAGGTGTGCTCAATTCGGTCCACCAATTAGTTCATTTTTAAATAAAACTCCATTTTAAATCATAAAACAAACTTACTTAATGAGAATAACTACCATCTACTCGGCCCCTGAACTCTTGGCTTTCAATAACTGTGCCTCCCTGAGCAATTCAGTTGAATAGACCTGGTCTAGGCCATGTTATGGGTCCAAAGCTGAAATGTTTGGAAACCACTGGTCAAGGAAATATGAAAAATGAGAACCAGTCAGCAGTAATGTACTGTATATGTCAAGTTCTTCAAAAAGGAATAAATGACTGGGTACCGTTATTGAGCTTATGCACACAAATTTAAACTGCAGGAATAAATTCAAACGCTGACTGCATTTTTCACAGAAACAGTCAACATTCATTGCATTCACACTAGATATGTGCTTGAAAGTCAAAAGCAAAAGCACATAACCAAAAAAACTGCTGCTCTGAAGAGTTTCACATCGACATAGATGAATGCTCTCATGTTACTCTTGAGATTTGGAGCATTTCTAGAAAAGGTAATTACACTTTATTTCTGCAGCAGCCTGTACATCCTGCAAGTTTTCAATCTTCCAGTTTTCCTGACAGAAAAAAAACAAAACATTTTTTACACTCCTGATACATGAAGCGCTGCTACTGCACTCTGCTCCTCCTGCAACTCCGCTCTTAAGTTTAAATTATTTAACAGCAAATGAGAGGTGACAGGTGACACAAGTATAGGTACAAGTCGGTGCTTGGACATTAACAACCTATGACGGAGCAAAAATTAACAGACGGGCGAGGAAACAAAAGTAGAGCCAAGTCACAAGGAGAATCAGGGGTAACGGAGGCCAGATTCACTTTGGAGGATGTGCAGGTGTGTACTGGCATTGCAAACAGTGCCATTGATTTCTGTCAATTATAAAGGATAAAGTGGAAATGGCAGCTGGAAATTAAGGGCAGTATATCTTTGTAAGACCAATGCTGCCCTGCTGCTGCTGATTAAGGGGCAGCTTTTATGGCCAAGAGCAAAAGATACAACACTGTCTGGTTTGCTCGCCAATCCAACATAAAAGTCTGGATGCATGCTTTCAAATTTTGTGAGCTGCTAAAAAAAAAACATCTGCTGCAATTAAAACACATTTCTTTAAATACAGCTATTAAAATAAAACAAAAAACACTGATTAGAAGCACCGAAGCACCCGTGTTATTAGCCTGTTAAATATTTTTGTCCCATATCTTGTTCTGTAGCTTCAAATTATACAAACTGTACACAAAAACATCCTGATGCATTCTAAATAATCCAGGTAGATAAATCTAGAAAAGGGGTCTGCAACCTTTACAATCAAAAGTACAGTGCGTTTTACAGTGCGTCTGCAATAACCACAGCTGTTTTTGACCAATTTGACCTGGTTTCACTCCCTCACCTCACCAAGGTGGTTCAGCAGATGAAACCAACTAACTGTTCTCTGGACATCATTCCCTCTAAAATGTTCAAACAGTCCTTTGATGTAATTGGTCCTTGTGTTTTGTCATTTATTAACAGCTGTCTATCTTCAGGTTTTGTGCCATCTGCTTTCAAACATGCTGTGGTCAGGCCTCTTCTCAAAAAACCAGGCCTAGATCCTACAGCTCTCTCTAATTTCAGACCAGTTTCACATCTGTCATTTCTATCAAAGGTCCTAGAAAAGATTGTTTTTATTCAACTTCAATCTTTTCTAGAACTCAACAACCTGTTTGAAAAATTTCAGTCAGGTTTTCGAGCTCGTCACAGCACTGAATCTGCACTGCTCAAAGTACAGAATGACATTCTTCTGTCCCTGGATGCAAAAAACCCTGCACTGCTGGTGATGTTAGACCTCTCAGCAGCTTTTGACACCGTCGACCATCAGGTACTAATCAACCGCTTGTCTCAGCAGGTTGGCCTCCAGGGAGCTGTGCTTGAGTGGTTCAAATCTTACCTGTCTGGGAGAACTTTCTCTGTCATGATAGGCGATCTGTCCTCCTCTTCATCAACCCCTCTGACCTCTGGCGTACCACAGGGATCTATTCTAGGGCCAGTCCTCTTCTCTCTTTACATGCTGCCATTAGGATCAATCATTGCACGTCATAACCTGTCTTTTCACATGTATGCAGACGATTTACAAATCTATCTGCCAGTCACTCCCAACCCCTCACTCAGTTCAAACACTCTTGTCAACTGCTTAAATGACATTAAGCACTGGCTCTCTCAAAACTTCCTCCACCTAAACACAGATAAAACTGAATGCATTTTATTTAGTGCACCTGGTGACACCAGCAACATCCTTCCCAGTCCCAGTGTTGGTTTTCCCCTCCCCCACTTCAACCCGGTGGTCAGAAATCTTGGAGTGCAGCTTGACTCCAACTTAAAGTTTGATAAACAGATCAGTTCTGTTGTCAAGACCAGCTTCTTTCAGCTCCGACTGCTCTCCAAAGTCAAGTCATTTCTCAGCCGTGGTGATCTGGAGAAGGCCATCCATGCCTTTGTGACCTCCAGACTTGACTATTGTAATGCTTTGTATGTTGGTATTAATCAATCCTCCATCTCCCGTTTACAGCTTGTACAGAACTCTGCCGCGCGCTTTTTGACCAACACACGAAAATATGAACACATCACTCCTGTCCTGTCCTCTCTACACTGGCTCCCGGTTCAGTTCAGGATACAGTTCAAGCTGCTCCTGTTTGTTTTCAAAGCTCTGAATGGACTTGCTCCTCTGTACATCTCAGAACTTTTGAAAGCCCATCAGCCCGGCAGAGATTTACGCTCTGCCAGTCAACACCTGCTGGAGGTGCCTCGCTCAAGGTACAAACAATGGGGAGACCGGTCATTTTCTGTTGCCGGCCCAAAAGCCTGGAACAGCCTCCCCCTTGAGCTGCGTGCCACCTCTGATCTGACTCTGTTCAAAACCAGACTGAAGACCCACTTGTTCAAAAAAGCTTTCAGTGTGTAAAAAAGCTTTCAGTGTGTAACTTTTATTACTTTTGGTAGTTTAGTATGTAGCATTTTTTATTTCCATTGCCTTTTTATTTCCACTTGCTCAAATAAGCTTCCAGTGTGTAACTTTTATTACTTCTGGTATTTTAATATGTAACATTTTTTAATTTCCATTGCCTTTTTATTTCCACTTGTTCAAAAAAGCTTTCAGCGTGTAACTTTTATTACTTGTGTTATTTTAGTATGTAGCATTTTTTATTTCCATTGCTTCTTTTATTGCTGTTGTTTCTTATTCTATTTTCATTGATTTATTGTTCCAGTTTATTCATCTTTTTATCCTGTTAAGCACCTTGGTCAATGCAAGGCATTGTAGGAAGGTGCTATACAAATAAAGTTTATTATATTATTATTATTATTATTAAAAGAGCCATTTTACGCCTTTGTTCACTAAATTAAAAGTGTGCAGAGCCTCCACATGCTGCAACTGTGCTTATCAACTGGTGGCCCATGGGCCACTTTAGGTTTGTTGGAAGGGGCTTTCGTGGCCACTAGGGGTGACATTATAAAAATAAAATAAATAATTTCTATTTTTACAATTTAAGACGAATAAAAAAAAACAGACCCTTTAAAAGAGAGGGTTTGTTAATTACTGTAATAAAATCTATGAACCATACAACCCTAGGTATTTTTTTTATTGTGGAAAAATGAATTAAGTATAGAAATAAAGCATGAAGTATAGAAATAACGCATAAAGTTAAAGTTTTACTCCTTGTACTTGTTCCAATATCCACATATTTGCAAATAAAATGACATAAAAAAAATGCTAAAACCAGAGCCATATAAAGTGAGAGTTCCGACACTCTTTGAACTCGCCGACAGGCGGTCAATCGTTCCAAACTACGGCTATGGAAACCTTGTGGAGCTGCGCCCTCTGGCGGCGACGGAGCGCTACTGCAGGCAGCGTCAGACTGTAACCAGAGCTATGGAACAAATCGCCCCCTCCATGACCCACGTGACTTCCGCATTCCATTCTTACAATGGAACTCTATGGAAGTGTCGCAACTCTCACTTTATATGGCTCTGGCTAAAACTAGTCATTTTTTGTTGTTTGTAAACAACCAATTCAGTTTTGGTTAAAGCTTGAAAGAGCCACTGCAGAGGAACCAAAGAGCCGCATGTGGCTCCAGAGCCGCAGGTTGCCGACCCTTGATCTAGAAGGTCAGGTCCTCTCTGGACGGATTCTTCTTTGTTGAAAAGTTTTTTTTCCATCCAAAATACTTCATCAGTCTAAGGAGCTGCAACAAATCAGTCTTATGAAAAGCACCTTCTCATAATGGATGAACCAGTTTACTAGTGACAGCCAAAACTAGTTATTCACATGCAAAAGGAGGACCATAAGCCTTAAGGCCCCGGTATAGCTCTGCGTTTTGCCGAACGCCGCTCTACGCGCGCATGCTGCGCGCAGGCAGTTCACAGTATAGCTCTGCGTTCGTTCTCGCGTTAATGCTCGCGTTTTCGCTCCAAATACTTGACGTCATTTGAGCAACAGCAGGGCGGAGCGTTTACCTACGGGACAAATTGAGGTCGCTGATTGGTCATTTGCTGACACGCCTACTGAATTGATTGACAGGTCGGGTGGGGAAAAAAAAGGCACTTCACACAGCTTCTGCCGCAGCGGTGTTCTGTGTTTATATGTTAATAAAAAGTTCTAAAAAATAAAATAAAAACAGGGAGCGCTGGTCCAGCACACCAGAACACCAGGAAATATGCAGAACCTCGCGCAGCCACGTTGGACATGAGTTTAGTTCGCTCGTGACAAATTCATTCATTTCCTCATCATTTCAGTCATGGAGTCAGCGGAGGAGGAAGCGATCACTTGACTTTTGGCAAAAAAACAAAAGAAAAGTCCAGATCAGGGATGAAGAAGGGGAATTTAATACATTTGTGTCTCATACAAAACAGTCCGGCGCCGGGCAGTTTATTGTGCGACAACGCGCTTGCATACGCAATGGTAAAATCTGAGCTTGGCGCGTACATGCCCTGCGGGGCTACGCTTGTGCCTCTGCGTACGTACGGCGTACAGCAGCGTACTGCCGTATGCAGAGCTATACTGGGGCCTTAACAATTGACTGTAAGCACCCTGATGGTTGCTGGCCGTTCAGAGCAGGCTGGGTGATACTAGCGATAACAGCATTGTAAGAAGGTGACAGTTGAAACCAAAGGCCTCCGCGCCTGTTTAACGATGGACAGTTTCTCTTCACAAAGATGGCTTCCTTCACTCCTCTCTCAAACCAGTGTTCCTCTGTATCAAGGATGTGGACATCTTCATCCCTGAATGAGTAGGCCTGCCACGATAAATTTTGCTGGGCAATTAATTGTCTCAGAAATTATTGCGATAAACGATAATATTGTTTGAAATTTAACAATAATTGTCAAATTTTAGAAGAAATGTTTATTTGTTTGGAGTGTAGTACCCTTTTTGACCACCTGGTGGCAATATAAGACCATTTAAACCAAAGGATGGACAACTGAGCAGCTAAATGGGAAGGAGGGCCCTTGACGTGACATGGCGAACGCTCAGTGATTTGAGCTCTTTGGCATAGCATTTTTTCCACACAAAGTTTTAATTTTAACAATACATTTTTTGTTAAAAATCAGTCAACAATTTCTCAGCATCTTTTTGCAGAGAAAAACTTTTTACAAGAAGGCACGGGTGTGAACTGTGAATTTTGGAGCTCAACAAGACTGAGCTTGGCCTGTTAGCTTAGCTTGTAACTTAGCTTCTCAGCTTAGCTGCTTTTAATGATCCAAAAATGTGATTTTGGACTGTTAAAACAAAAACAGAAAAGAGAAAGAGAGGGGTCCTATGTCTTCAGTAGAAAGCGAGACCCGAAGAAACGATAAAGCCGGTAAATGAAAATGAGGTTGATAAGTTTCATTCATCATGCAATTGATTTATTGTTTATCGCAACAGGCCTATGACTGACCACTGGCCTGCTGCCTGAGTCCACCGCCTGTCTCTGCAGTTTATGCTTATCTGCAGGTCAACGGTCACTCTTTCAGGGATGAAGATGTTTACATTCTTGATAGAGAGGGGTGTTGGTTTGAGGGAGGGACGAAGGAAGCCATCTTTGTGAAGATACCGGTAACTCATCCAGCGTTAAACAGGGGTGGAGGCAGGCCTCTGGTTTCAACTGTCACCCTCTTACAATGCTGTTATTGCAAGCATCGCTCAGCCTGCTCTGAACAGCCAACAGCTATCACGGCATTACCAATCAATTAGGCTGATGGTCCTCCTTTAGCATGTGAATAACCAGTTTTGGTTGTCACCAACAAACTGGTTGATCCACTCTGACAAGGTATTACTCATAAGACTCGAGTTTGTTGCAGCACCTCAACGTTTCAACAAAGAAGAATCCGTCCAGAGGACCTGACTTAACACTAAAACGTTTAGTTCAATCAATAATAGTGTGCTATGACTTTTTCGCAATGAACTGTGGGGATAAAAAACAATGGTGAACAATGGGCATTTTGCAAGATACATGAGAAAACCCATCCCTCTTGGAGCTCTATAACTCATAGTTCAGTTAGGATATTGTTCAGTGGTATGTTTTTCAACAAAATAATTGTGGAATTGAAGATACATTGTGACCTTACAACACCCGCCAGTGTCGCTTGTAAAACAAAACTGGTATCAGCCAAAATCAGAATCGGCAGTCAATCTTTTTAGAAATCAGTGATCGGCAAGAAAACTGCAATCTGTGCACCCTTAGCATTTATACAAATTATACACGAAAGCCTGGAGTGGTGGCACAGAGGTTAAGAAGGTGAGCTTGTGATCGGAAGATCGCCAGTTCAAGCCCCGGTACAGACAACATAAAAAATGTGGGTGAGATAAGTGAAGCGGTCACACCTGTCTCCACCCTTATCTGCCCCACTCTGGGCCCTTGAGCAAGGCCCTTAACCCACACCATCTGCTCCCTCAGGAACCCTAGATATCAGCTCTGTGCTCCACACAGAGGGCTGTGGTAGCTCGGTGGTCTGTGGTTGTGTCAGGAAGGGCATCGGTGTAAAAACAATTGCCCAAGTCTTCGTGCAACTAGTTCGCTGTGATGACCCTTAACGAAGGGAGAAGCCGAAAGAAGAAAGAAAAAAAAACACATGATGAAAGCATGAAATTTTTTGGTCTTTTTTATCCAATGTCTCTCACTGCAGTAGGACTTGTTTTTTTTCTCCTAAATCTCCTTAAAATGCACAACCAAGCTTCCACACAGTGTTACACTTCAGCTCAAAACATCTTCAAAACTGGAAGTGTAGGATCTTTTAATCGTCATATCCTCCTAAACAAAACGCCGTCGAACGTTTAAAAATTCACCCAGCACCGTCGTCTGCTGCTCACAGATCAAGAGCGTTTAAGATGCGACGTCTAGCTTTTTGCACAGACTGAGCCTTACTTTCTGTCTGCCTCTCATTAACTTGGCATTCAGGGAGCGAGATGGTTGTTATGGCGACCATATGGCTGGAACATTTCTTCTCTACATGCAGATCATACATCAAAAAATGTGGGCACTTTTCAAAGTTATGTTGGAAGTTTGGGCAGTAGTAGCTTCAAAACATTTTAAAGATTTTTATTTTTATTATAAGCCTGCAGATAAAACAAACCAATATATTTAAATGATTAGACAACAAGCAAGCCAGAGCGTTTACTCAAATGGTAATAAAACGGAGTTTTTTAATATGTGGGTCACATAATTTAAGGCTGCAGTCATCGGAATTCAGAGACAACACACCCCCTGCGTCTTGCACCGGAACACGGCGTCATATACCTGCCAGGTGATCGGCCATGATGGTGGGCTCAGCCCCGGCAGAACCCACCCAGCCTGGCCAGAACCGAACCACTTCCCCCATTAAGCGATTCAGGGGGGTGCGCAGCCCACCCCACACGGTTACACAAATCATCCGCAACGGCCTAGTTTAGCTGTCGACCAGAAAAGCCGCAGGTAGAACCAAGCCAGAGGCGGCGGAGCTGTCAAGAGCCGCGGGCCCGGCGACGTGTGGGGGCGTCTAGTGGAAGGGGGTGGGGAGGGAGCCCCGCAGGACCCGCAAACACCGGCTGGCGGATACGGAAGGAGCGGACAGCCGCTGATAACGCACCAACCGGTCCAGTCTGCGCGATTTTACTCGTCGCAACCGAAAAGGCGCAACGACGCGGCTATGCTCGGCTAGTTCTCGCGCTGCTGGTTAACTAGCTAAACCAACGGTCAGTTAGCTTAAACGCAGCGCGACGCACCGACGTTAGCCCGCCCCAGAGCTGTCAGTCGGTGGGAGATTCGAGCTAAAAGATCACCTGCTAGCCGGCTAGGCAGAAATAATACGAGGCGAGGCTGCGGGGGTGGCGGACAGAACAAGACAAACACGGTGCACTTACTTCCCGAGCTCCTCGTATAGCTGGTACTCGTCGGTGAACCGTGTGGAAGTGGTGGTCGCCATGGCTGGAGCCGTGAAAAAAGGGGGGGAGGGAGCCCGAGCCTTGGGGTACGACGGCGGCTGGCTCTCGTACGAGGGTCCGGGAGGACGTGTAGCCTAGCGTCCAACGCTGGAGTGCCTTTCTGACAGCAGCAGAGGAGGACTGGAGAGAGGCGAGCGAAGGCGGAAAGGGAGGGGCCGCGGTGGTGATGATTGTGTGCATGTGTGAAGGGAGCGATGAAATCTCGCGATATCTGGAAAGTGTGGCAAGCAAAGTTATCACATAATGAACGGGATTTTTATTGGCTGATCATGATTCATTGTGTTCGAATACGGTAAGAGT
>JBBPBX010010452.1:0-55122 GCA_038048925.1 Garcialebias charrua
CCATAAAAGCAATGGTAAACAGTCCAGCGGTCTTAGGAGTAAAAATACGACGCCAATGACCTGCAACAGCAGGCCTACTGACAGGTAGGGGGGCTGAAAACTCTAACATGATGGGGAAATGGGGAAATGAGATGGCAGTTTCAGATGTTTCACAGAGTGAGATGGATAGCCCATGAGATATAATAAGGTCCAAGGTATGTCCAAGAAGATGAGCTGGCCCACGTACAGACTGTATTAAGTTAAAATATGTTAAAATATTAATAAAATCAGAGGCTAATTGGTCGGACGGGCAATAAACATGAATATTAAAATCTTCACAAAAAAGTAAATTGTCAAATTTGGGGATGGAGTCTGCTAAAAATTCAGCAAATTGTTGAATAAAATCCTTATTATTTTTAGGGAGACGATAGACAATTCCAAATAATACAGGCTGTGTCAGCTCAGCCACGAACAGCTGTAACTCAAAAGAAGAATATGTTTTGGCAGGTAAAAGTCTACATTTGAAATTGTCTCTAAAAACTGAAGCAATGCCCCCACCACGACCCGTGAGACGGGGGGAGTTGAGGAAGGAACAGCCGGGAGGGAGGAGCTCTGAGAAGGCACTGTTTTCATCCGGTTTTATCCACGTCTCCGTTAACAGAAGAAAATCCAGTGTGTGAGGAGAAAAAGTCATTCATGATAAATGTTTTGTTAGTTAGTGATCTGATGTTAATCAGTGCCAAACGAACGGAGTTCCTGACCGTTTGCTGACATCCATGCTGAAGTGGACGGAGGTGTTCCTGAACGCAGCCCCGGATGTGGGTCCCAACGAGCCGGCTGCGTGGGCGTGTGCAGCTGGCGTCCGGGTCTGGGACAACCGGCAGGAGCCAACGATAGCAATCCCTTGTTAGCCAGTTGTAAATGCCGTGGGAGTTAGAGTCCCGAATCCGGAGTTTGACGTGAAGTCCGCTTCTCCTTCCGCATCATCGTCGACGGCTCCTGGAGGGCAGCTCGGCGAGAGAACGCCATAAACAGGTAGGCACCGAGGCAAGGCAATCATTTTCTTTTTATGACACTTCATTCATAATTAAAAATGTACTAAAAACATGTGTTAGGTCAACAAAAAACATTTGTCTTAATTAAAATCTGTCAAATTATTTTAATTTCAATAGGAACAAAAACAGGATGTTACATCTCACTGAAGGGAAAGTTGAATATGACAGGCTTTGCCCCTGTCATGTGTTTCATATTGTTTCATATTGTTTCTCACTCTCCCTCTGTTGGCTCCTTCTCATCCCTGCGCCTCCTCCCCTGTCAGATATCCCACAGGTGTTCAATGTTTAGTTAATTCAGATATCCCACAGGTGTTCAATGTTTAGTTAATTACTTTGGTCTGTATTTAAGTGTGGATTCAGGTCTTTGCATTTGTCGGGTCATAGTCATTTTCTCCCTATGTCTGGTGGAGCCAAACACTTCCTCATCATTTTGTAAGTAGTTGCTGCCCTGTCAGCCTTTTGTTTTCATTATTAAAGTGTTTATTATTTTACATTCTCCGTCTCCGAGTCCTGTCCTGCCTGCACTCTGGGTTTGCTTGCTCACCGGAACCAAAGCGTGATATTATGACCCGACCAAACCGACGCAAGCCCAGCAGGCGGAACAACGGACCCGCTCGGCGGCTGCCGGACGCGGCCCCAGGTCAGGACGTGCCGACAGCCATCCGCATGTTCGGATTCCGAACAGAAAACGTCAGGAGGGATCTCAGCCCTGAAACGGAGTTCCTCTCATCCCCGCTTCTTGTTGAGGAGGAAGAACAGAGGAGGCTCGGATGCGGCCGCGCAGCTTTTCGGCCGTCTCCCTCCCCCGCCCCAACACTCGGTTCGATGTGGTCCGACTCGGACGAGGACTCGGACGAGGACATGGGATCAGATGGGTTCTGGGCGGATCCGGCACCTGCTCTCAGTCCACGTCACCACGGGACTGAACGAGTGGACATTTCCGGGTTCCAGTCCCGCCCACCGTCAAACTCTCCTCAGCTGTCAGAAAAGCCGGGGAAGTCTTCAAAGGGGAGGGCGCGTGTCAACCCATGCGCTCCTGTTGCTGGGTGCGTGGACGTCACGCGCTCCTGCACACCTGCCGTGAGGGGACAGGACGTCCGCGGCTCCAGTGGCTCCAGTGATCTGTGGGACAGATTCGTTGCAGCAGAGGAAATAATTTCCTCATACTCGGGAGCTGACAACGAGGACTCGCCGGAGGCGTGGCAGCTGTTCGAGCGGGCGTGGAGGGAGCGCTGTGTGATACGTTCACTGCTGCTCGCTCGCATACAGCCAGGTCCACCTCCCAACACACCACCTGCTGATCACAGTTTCCCATCTACATCAAATTCTCCTCTGAGCCCTCCAGAAACTGAACGTCTGAGCATCTCGCCCACAGCAGCTGAACGTCTGAACATGTCAACTGTCAGTTCAGTGGCTACAACAGTTTCACCTTTTAGCTCAGTAACAGCAGCAGTTCCATCTGTTAGTACAGCATCAGCAGTCTCACCTGTTAGCTCAGTGACAGCAGCAGTTTCACCTGTTAGCTCAGTGACAGCAGCAGTTTCAGCTGATAGCTCAGTGACAGCAGCAGTTTCAGCTGATAGCTCAGTGACAGCAGCAGTTTCACCTGTTAGCTCAGTGACAGCAGCAGTTTCAGCTGATAGCTCAGTGACAGCAGCAGTTTCAGCTGTCAGTTCAGCATCAGCTGCACTAGGTCCGGCTCTGGCCCCAGCAGCTCCAAGGCTGGTCACAGTTTCAGCACCTAGGCTGGTGCCTGCTCCCAGACTGGCCCCTCCGGTACCAGCGCCCAGACTGGCTCCTCCGGTACCAGCGCCTAGACTGGCTCCTCCGGTACCAGCGCCTAGACTGGCCCCTCCGGTACCAGCGCCTAGACTGGCTCCTCCTGTGCCGGCTCCCAGGCGGGTTCCAGCTCCTTCTACGTTGGGTCCTGCACCAGCCGTCGACCAACCGGGCCCATCAGAAGCAGTGTCTTTTTCTCTCTCCACAGACTCTGTTCTCGAGGTGGTCCTGGGTCCTGAGGTCCTCCCTGCTCCATCTGGAGGCCTCACTCCATGGGGGGTCCTCGTCTCTTCAGAGGTCTCCGCTCCTCTGGAGGTCTTCACCAAAGAGGTCCTCACTCCTTCAGAGGTCTCCACTCCTCTGGAGGTCTTCACCAAAGAGGTCCTCATTCCTTCAGAGGTCTCCACTCCTCTGGAGGTCTTCACCAAAGAGGTCCTCGTTCCAGATGGGGTCCTCGTTCCGGCTGAGGTCCTCGTTCCAGCTGAGGTCCTCGTTCCAGATGGGGTCCTCGTTCCGGCTGAGGTCCTCGTTCCAGCTGAGGTCCTCGTTCCAGCTCCAAGACTGGTTCCAGCACCAAGATTGGTTCCTGTACCGGCACCAAGACTGGCCCTTCCGGTGCCAGCAACAAAGCTGGCTCCTACACCAGCACCAAGGCTGGGTCTTGCACCAGTTCCTGACCCATCCGGCCCATCGGAAGCAGTGTCTCTCTCTCTCTTTGTTTCCACAGACACTGGTCCAGAGGTGGTCCTGGGTGCTGAGGTCCTCACTCATCCTTCTGGGGTCCTCACTTCATCGGAGGTCCCCACCGAGGTGGTCCTCGCTCCTCCATCAGTGGCTCTCATCCAACCGGAGGTCCTCGTCTCGTCGGGGGTCTACGTCTCAGAGGGTCCCAACGACGTCTCAGAGGGTCCCAACGACGTCTCAGAGGGTCCCAACGACGTCTCAGAGGGTCCCAACGACGTCTCAGAGGGTCCCAACGACGTCTCAGAGGGTCCCAACGACGTCTCAGAGGGTCCCAACGACGTCTCAGAGGGTCCCAACGACGTCTCAGAGGGTCCCAACGACGTCTCAGAGGGTCCCAACGACGTCTCAGAGGGTCCCAACGACGTCTCAGAGGGTCCCAACGACGTCTCAGAGGGTCCCAACGACGTCTCAGAGGGTCCCAACGACGTCTCAGAGGGTCCCAACGACGTCTCAGAGGGTCCCAACGACGTCTCAGAGGGTCCCAACGACGTCTCTACGCCTCACGACGTCTCTACGCCTCACGACGTCTCTACGCCTCACGACGTCTCTACGCCTCACGACGTCTCTACGCCTCACGACGTCTCTACGCCTCACGACGTCTCTACGCCTCACGACGTCTCTACGCCTCACGACGTCTCTACGCCTCACGACGTCTCTACGCCTCACGACGTCTCTACGCCTCACGACGTCTCTACGCCTCACGACGTCTCTACGCCTCACGACGTCTCTACGCCTCACGACGTCTCTACGCCTCACGACGTCTCTACGCCTCACGACGTCTCGGTTCCACCGGGGGTCTTCGTCTCAGAGGTCCTCGTCTCACCAAAGGTCTCGGTTCCACCGGGGGTCTTCGTCTCAGAGGTCCTCGTCTCACCAAAGGTCTCGGTTCCACCGGGGGTCTTCGTCTCAGAGGTCCTCGTCTCACCAAAGGTCTCGGTTCCACCGGGGGTCTTCGTCTCAGAGGTCCTCGTCTCACCAAAGGTCTCGGTTCCACCGGGGGTCTTCGTCTCAGAGGTCCTCGTCTCACCAAAGGTCTCGGTTCCACCGGGGGTCTTCGTCTCAGAGGTCCTCGTCTCACCAAAGGTCTCGGTTCCACCGGGGGTCTTCGTCTCAGAGGTCCTCGTCTCACCAAAGGTCTTGGTTCCACCGGGGGTCTTCGTCTCAGAGGTCCTCGTCTCACCAAAGGTCTTGGTTCCACCGGGGGTCTTCGTCTCAGAGGTCCTCGTCTCACCAAAGGTCTTGGTTCCACCGGGGGTCTTCGTCTCAGAGGTCCTCGTCTCACCAAAGGTCTTGGTTCCACCGGGGGTCTTCGTCTCAGAGGTCCTCGTCTCGCCGGTGGTCTTCGTTCCACCGGGGGTCTTCGTCTCAGAGGTCCTCGTCTCACCGGTGGTTCCTACTCCTCTGGGGGTCTTCACTCAAGAGGTCCTCGTACCACCGGAGGTCCTCGCTCTGCTGGAAGTCCTCGTTTCATCGGGGGGCTGCACTGCGGGGGTCCTCGTGTCTACAGTGGCTCCTCGGCCCTCCGCATCTCCTGGAGGCCTCCCTGTGCCTGGGGTTTCCTCCTCTTATGGTGATGGGCGACCTCCTGGACGTCCTCCGGATCTGCCTGATGGTGATGGGCGACCTCCTGGACGTCCTCCGGATCTGGCTGGTGGTGTGGGCTCGCCGTCCTGCCTGTTGCCTCCCTCCGCCCGCCCTTGCTGTGTGGGGGGCCCGTCATGTGGGTGTCGGGTGCCACCCTTGAGGGGGGGGTTATGACAGGCTTTGCCCCTGTCATGTGTTTCATATTGTTTCATATTGTTTCTCACTCTCCCTCTGTTGGCTCCTTCTCATCCCTGCGCCTCCTCCCCTGTCAGATATCCCACAGGTGTTCAATGTTTAGTTAATTCAGATATCCCACAGGTGTTCAATGTTTAGTTAATTACTTTGGTCTGTATTTAAGTGTGGATTCAGGTCTTTGCATTTGTCGGGTCATAGTCATTTTCTCCCTATGTCTGGTGGAGCCAAACACTTCCTCATCATTTTGTAAGTAGTTGCTGCCCTGTCAGCCTTTTGTTTTCATTATTAAAGTGTTTATTATTTTACATTCTCTGTCTCCGAGTCCTGTCCTGCCTGCACTCTGGGTTTGCTTGCTCACCGGAACCAAAGCGTGATAGAATAACTTATTTGATCATATTTAAAATTATTCAAAAATATATAATGAAACCAAATAAGCATATATGTTTTTCAAAATTTTTTCTTTATTCTTTAAACACATATATAATAAATAACCATAAATATAATAAATACTCTTGACAACAATGAAACATCAGTAAAAAGAGCCAAACATAATTTTAGTGTAAATAGCTCAAAGTTTATAAGAGGAAATAAATAAATAAATAAATAAATACACAAATAAATAAATACATAAATAAATAAATAAATAGCTTAACCTGAACATTTACTCAGAACCCTTTCAGGGAAAAAGTCATAATAATCACACCATAGTGCTTTTAACTCTGTCAAAGATCTGGTGAACTTTTGTAGCAGGAACACAACCTTCCCTGACAATGGTAATGGTCCCTGTGAAAAGAGAAAAAAAAAATACATTTTATGAGAAAAACAGATCAGAGATAAAACATTTTGAAAACAAAAAATAATTTCAGACTTTTAAAAGTTTTACCTTCATCTATCTTCAGGCAGTTGACCACAGTTGAAGCAACAATTTCATTTGAGTCTCCATCACACAAAACTCCTTGGATCTTGTGGCCCAGACGGCTGTAGTAAAACAATTTATAAACAGTTTAAACTTTGAGTTGCAAACAACAAAACAAAAGTTGTACACTTTGTATGTGTACACTTGAACATCAGACTCTTACTTGATGACCATGCTGTGGTGGGTACTGTCTGATTCTCCACTGGGATTGGCCGATGTGATCGCAAGAGGTCCTGTGATGTCACATAAGTGACAAGTCACTGTGTGGTCAGGGACACGGATCATGATGCTGTCTCTGGTACCAACACGGTCAATCGCTGGTCCAACACCTGCACAAGACAAGGATAAAAATGGAGGTGAATACTGTGAGGATCTGTGTTACTAGTTCTTTACACTTCTTGTAGATTACTCCTTATTTTACGTGGCAAGGTTTGGTAGTTCAACTGGAGCCTTGGTAGAACCCTTACCAAGTTGGAAGAGCCAGTCTCCTTTGCTGACGATGCAGCTGATGCCTCCTGGATACACATTCCTCATAAACTCCCACAGCAGAGGGCTGAAAGGAGGCTTGGCTGCTACCAGCTGTTCCACACTGGAAATGCAAATGCATATAGGCTTCTCTGCTGGTCTGTCCTGGAGATGAACACATTTAAGAAGACAATGACTGTTACATAAAATACACATAAATATGTATTTACATATATATTCGACTGAAACCATCTTTTTCTTTCTTACTTTAATGTTGTAGATTTTCTCTATTGCCTGTGGATTCTTGCAGGAAGCAGCCAAAGCATAAACAGTATCTGTGGGAATACCACATACTCCCCCCTCTTTGAGTTGTCCAGCAATCTTGTGGAGACCACTGGTGAGACGGGAGCTGGCCACTGGACAGGGCAGCTCTTCAGATGTATCCTGCTTATGCTTTTCCTAAAATGAGTTAAAAAAATATATATATATATATATATATATATATTAGTTTGAAATAAAAAGAAGAATAACTTTATTGTTTTTATTTGTTACCTTTATGATTGGAGGGCCCATTGGTAGCATTCTCTGTGAGAAGATGGAGTTCAGCAGTGAAGCCAAAGTGCCATATATACAAATGATGGAAACCAGAGCAAGCATGGCCACTGCAAAAGAAGGACAAATAATGTTTTGCATTTTCTGTTAAATGGACACATATTTCTAGACTTAACAAAATCATTTGTCATTTGGTGTTAATTGACTTACTTTCAAGTTGGTATGGCAGTCTCTGCAGAGTGGAGAGAAGGAAGCAGACCAGAACAACTTCCATGATTGTTGTTAAAAACAGCAGAACCAGGTTCCTGTAAGCAGCTGAAAACGAAATACAAATTAAAACTATCCTAAACACAGATTTTTATATCTAAAAGCAAAAGTCTGAACTTACCAATCAACATAAGAAAGGCATTAATGACCAGAAAAGCAATGCCCCCTGCTGTAAAACCATAGTTTGCCTCAGTAGAGAGCTGAAGCTGAATACCTAGAATACAAAATATATACTGGGATTAGAACATTTGGTATATCAGAGAAAAACAAATCAGTACATTAGTTTATTCTTGCATACTGTACCTGCAAACCGAAACCATGTCCAAGTTGCCCACACAACCACATAGAAGGAGGAGATAACTGATCCGAAGCGGCCACCTCCTGTAACTTGGAGTCTGCTGACATAGACCTGGACAATGGCTCCAGCGATCAGGACCCAGGGGACAGTCAGATGAAGGAAAGAAGGATTCTCACTTGACGCATGTGAATGAAGAGCTGAAAGAGCTGCAACCCCATTTAACAGGTAAAACAGAGCGTCTGAGGTCTGGTCAGTTTGGGGCAGTGCTTCTTTTTCAGACCTTCTACACTTCAGTGCATTCTTCAGCTGCTCAGAGGAAACTGGCTGAGGTCCTACAGGTATAAGGACCTTTTCTGCTATGGAGTTTATGAGACGTGAGAAGGAGCAGTACACAGAGACCGCAGTGAAGAGAGAACATGCTACACCAAAGAAGATGTAGTAACCCTGCAGGGGGATCTGGGGGATTGTTGAGACCGTGAGCAAGATGAACAGCAAGTTGTGGATCACTTCCAGGACGTCCATGTTCAGGCTTCCCACACAGAGAGCCAGGCTTGCCACCACAAAGAACCAGTCTCCCACCATTTCTTTCCTTCCAGAGACAATTTCACTGTGCTCCACTAATAGAACAGATGCTACAAACTCATCCCAAGCCTTGATCAGCCAATATGTGGCATGCAATCCAAACTTTGTAGTGTGGTAGCAATCTTGGCGCAAATGGGCATAGTAGCTGGACATGAACTGGGCAACTGAGATGATTGAAACCCACGTAACTCCTAATCCAAACGACTTCATGTAACCAAAGCTGTAGAAAGCAAAGATGAAGGGAGCAATGGAGTCACAGAAGAAACCTAAGGCCATGGGCTCTGCATATTTTGTGTTCTTCTTCTTCTCTTGGCCAGCACTCTGGGTTTTTGTAGAGTTGGGAGTCCCAAGCAGGAGAACATTAAACAAGGGGGTCCCAAAGCCTTTGAGGACATAACGCTGAGTCAGACCTTTGATGAGCAGAACAGCTGAGCCATAGATGGCAAAGAGCAAAATGAGCAACTCGAAAACCCCTGAGACCACCAGGGCCCAGGGGCCTGCTACTAGAGCTGTTGCTTCAAAAATTAATGTTACAGTGATGGCTCCAAAAACAAAAGGCATGATGTAGTTGACTGTGGCAGAGCAAAACGCAAGAAGAAATGACAGGAGGATGTAAGGGACCAGGCCAGCAATTGCTGACTCATCTATGGACAGGCATAACTGGCACTGAGGTGACTCATTGAGAGACATGTTACCAATCGTGGTAGTAAATGAATCATTTCCTGTATGTCCTGACACTGATGTTGTTGTTTGGTGGTTAAATAAGGCACCAAAGTAGATTCTGGTAGCACCGTAACTACCCCAAAGAGCAGCGTAACCAATGAAGGCAGTGCCACTCAGGTGATCGTATTTACGAAAAGAAATCAATCCAGCCACCAGTTGACATATTCCACCGATCAGGATGAGATGAACACCTGTAAGAAGCATTAAAGACATGCGTAAGACATTTTTAATAAATATTTACATATATACGTCTTGATCATTGATGTCATGTTTTACCTGCCAGTATGTTTTCCACTCCAGCTGGTTGATTGCCAGTACGAGCTGTGTTGAAGTTCTGTAGAAGAACAAGGAATGCACTGATCCCATTTGATAACAAGCCCAACACTCCAGGTTCTCCATAGAAACTGGCAGGAAACCCATCTGAAACTGCCATGATACTCTTGTAGTCAAATCACAGTCCTGATGAAAGTCCTTGTAGAGAAAATACAAATCACACAATGTGTATAAATTAATTTAAGTTTGCAGATTTTCTCTGTTGGGTTAAAATGTCACACTAAACTTAAAAAAATAAATATCTCAACCTATTTTTTACCAAGCCATTCATAAACGCCAAAAACATCAATTAATCAAAAATGTAACAAATTAACAGCCGATCATTGAGATACAAGAATTGACACTGAAGTGTAAAGTATGAATTGTGGTTTGATTTAACATTTTGACATGCTAAAAATGTAAGAAAGTGTGCAGTTCCAGAAAAGTTATTAATACATTATTTAAACACATTATTTAAGATGACGAATTTCAATTTATTTCAGTGTAAAGTCTAAAACCCCACTAGTTCTACCAGTCTAAGAAGTGTTATCTTTTCATAAGAGAAAATGAGATTATTGCAGATGAAAATACAACTAATGCACTGATTGAACTGTCCTTAAGTAGTCAGTTGACTAGTTTACATTCGTCTTTTAAGCTACCATGAAAATATACAAAATATTTTAATTTAAACTATTAACAATATATTTTCTGAGCATTTTAAAATGCTAACCTGAAAAAGAAGAACTTTGCTATAAGTCTCATACTGGGTTTATTATTTTTTTGTTCCTTTAACACCAATATTTACAGAGTATGTATGAAGCTTTAAGTTTAATTTTCACTCATAAAATCTCAGACTCAAATGTAAAAAGCATTTTTTTACCTGCTTTAAACAACAAGATTAAAAAAAAATAAAGTCTTACTTGTTCAAGAGGCTCAAAAGATGAAGTGTTGAGTTGTTTCAAAGGAAGGATACTGGTTTGCCATGAAGAAAAGTCTTGGTTATATAGAGAAGAGGAGTTTTTTTAAAAACTGAACTAACCAGCATTGCCGCATATATTACATCACTGTGATGTTTTTAGATGAATAACCTTGCAATTTCAAACATGTGTTTCTTAACACTTCCTTCCTTGTTCCTGAAAGGCCAGGTAACATCACCTGTGCTATTTATAGTCCTCACCCTCTGGATCTCAAAGCAGCATCATCCAGAAACTCCACTGAGTAACAACAAAGAGAATAGAATATAATACAATATACTTTATTTTCCACTAAGGGAAATTTATTATGGACTCAGGGGTGTATATAGCATAGTAGTAGCTGCCCAAACAGTCAATGTATACACAATTTATACAAATACAATTCATATAACCAGTTAAAAATGGAGACTACAAATACAACAGTAAAAAATAAATAAAATAAAATAAAAACAACAGAGGACACCAACATTCTTGCACACCTTTCTGTTACAACAATGTCATTGTTCTCTGAGACACTCAAGACTTTTTTACATAACAAAAACAGCCAGAGGTGTTGTTAAGCTGTCTGAAACACTTTGAACTAAACACAGCCCTGAAATGTTTAATTTTCATTAGAAGTTTGCAAAAAAAAATGAAGTAATTAAAGAACAAAACTATTACAAGATATAGCATGGTTTTTCAAGGATGGGATTTTATATTGTGATATAAAAACATTAAGTAAAAATTAGATTGCAAAATTTGTATTCTACTTTTTCAATTTTAGTTTTAGCAGCTGGAGGAAAAAAAAACAGAAATAAAGAACCTTGAGATATATTTGTTTGTTTGTTTGTTTGTTTATTCATTTTATTTCAATTAAAAAACAATACAATTTTAAGAAGAAAAAAAAATAACCTATAAAATGAAAGGTGGCAGAAGAAAAACAAAATCTTATCAATTCTGCCCCTTCGAAAACAAAATCAAGTCAAAATAATCAATTCAAGCAATACTCACAAATAATACAACAAACCACAAAACTTATCACAATTATTCATTATATTCCCTAATATTAACTAACTTAACTATATCTCATCAGCATTATATTCTTGATCTTTTTCTTAAATACAAATAATGATTCCTCTTTTTTAATACCATTATTCAAATCATTCCATAAACCAATTCCCCTCATTAAAGTAGACCTACCCCTCAAACTTGTTCTATACTTTGGCTTAACAAAAATATCTGTTCCTTTTAAATTATAACAACTACTCCTTTTTATAAAATACGCTTGTATGTTCGATGGTAAATTATGATTCTGAGCCCTGTACATTAGTAATAGAATAAAGTAGTCCACCAAATCATAAAACTTGAGTAATTTCAGTTGATAAAATAAAATAATTGAAGGATGACAATAATGTTTTCTTCAGATATTTCTTACAGCTCTTTTTTGTAAAATAAAAATAGACTTGGTTACAGTTTTACAAGCTGTACCCCAGACACCAATACAATAAATTAAATGTGGCACAGTAATTGTATTATACAGCAAACACAAAGCCTTGTCAGTCAGTAAGTACCTCGTTTTATATAGTACTGCCATGGACTTAGACATTTTAGTTCTTACAAAATTAATATGTTTTTTCCATGGCAATTTATCATCGATAATTACTCCCAAAAACCTTACTTCATTTACTCTTTGTATCTCAACACCATCAATTTTGAAAAGAAAATCCACAGTTGATTTTTTTTTACTAAATATCATATAATTAGTTTTTTCAAAGTTCAGTGCTAACTTGTTTGATTTAAACCAAGTTTGAATTTTATCAAACTCCATCTTCATTAATTCAATCATCTGATTCAAGTCTATACCCGAACATAAGAAAGTAGTATCATCAGCAAATAAAACACACTTGAGAATCCCAGACACCTTAATTAAATCATTTACATTTGGGGTGCACCGATTGCAGTTTTTTGGCAGATCACCGATTTCTACAAAGTGTGACTTGCCGATTCCGATTTTGGCCAATACCAATTTAGTTTTATAAGCAACACTGTTAGATGTTGTAAGGTCACAATGCGCCTTCAAATTTCAATCTTATTTTGTTGAAAAACAGACCTTTAAACAATATTCTAGAATCAATACAAACTTGTTTTAACTGGTAACAAGGTAGTGCTCTGAAATATAAATGACGTTTAGACAATCGTTAATAAAACTAAAAACAAAATCTGTAAAATCTGTAAAATCTGTAAAATCGGTTTCTCAGGCCGATTTCCGATTTCCCAAAATTAAGGAAATTGCACCCCTAATTTACATATAAAATAAACAACTTGGGCCCAAGCACCGAACCTTGTGGTACTCCACACAAAATACTACACAGATGAGATCTAACATTATCAATCCGTACAAACTGTTTTCTGCCTTTCAAATAACTAGATATGCACTGTATGGCTAGACCTCTAATACCGTACTGTTGCAGTTTTTCAAGTAAAATGGTGTGGTCAATGGTATCAAATGTATTTTTTTAAATCAACAAATAAACTTATACAATATTGCTTTTCATCTATCGCTGTAGTAACCTGTTCTATCAATTCCATAAGAGCCAAACTTGTCGAATTATTAGATCTAAAACCATACTGATTATTACTCAAGATATAATTTTTATCAAGAAATTTGTCCAATCTGGACACACATAATTTTCAAGGAGTTTTGAAAACGGTGGCAACAAGGATACAGGTTTATAATTATTAAATAAACTTTTCTCACCATTTTTAAAAATTGGAACCACCTTTGCAATTTTCATTTCTTATGGGAATATGCCTTTAGAAAATGATACATTACAGATGTATATATGTATAGGTATGGCTCTATAACATGACTTATTATCTCCTTCACAACCATCATATCCATATCTTTACAATCTCTGGATCTTTTAACCGCAAATTGTCCAACAACCTTCATTATTTCTTCTTTAGTAGTTCCATTTATAAACATACTGTTTACACAACCACTGATTAAATAACTCACATTTTCATCCACTATAGGAATTGAGGTTGCAAGTTTAGTTCCCACATTTACAAAATAATTATTGAATCCATTTACAATTTCTTTATCATCATGAATTTCCACATTGTTTTCTACAAAATGTTGTGACAATCCCAGATTGCCCTTATGTTTATTTAGAACATTGTTAATTACTCGCCATGTCGCCCTCATATCACTACTACATTTATGTAATAATTGACTATAATATTCCCCCTTATATTTTCTTATAATCCCTACTAATTTATTTTGTACTTTTTGTATTTTTTCTTCAGCATCCAATGTTCTAGATTTTAAGAAATGTGAATAAAGATGATTATTTTTTTTGCATGCATTCTTTAATCCATTAGTCATCCAAGGATAATCGACTTTTTTATCCTTTATGTAGATGTTTTGCAGACAATCTTTTTAAACAAATTTTAAAGGATCCTCATAAATTCATGGTAAGATTTGTTTACGTCATCAATGTATACTTCATCTCATTTTTGTATGTCTAAATCTTCTTTGAATTTATCTAATGCTTTTTTGGATGTTTTTGTAATATTATGTTTTCTTTTAATTGTTGTTGGTTTGCTATCATCGCTTTTGTAAATTGAGAAAACTGGTAAATGATCACTGATATCCATCATCAATATACCACTTATCACCTCCCCATCTGTTATGTTTGTGAATATATTGTCAATTAATGTAGCACTTTGAGTTGTAATTCTTGTCGGATTTGATATTAATGGATATACATTTAAACTATTCATTGAGTTCATGAATATACTGATGTTATTAGAAGCTGTCATGTTTCCTAAATCAATTTTGAAGTCTCCACATAAGAACACTTTTTATTTCTGCTCTTAACTAATAACTCCAATATTTTATCAGTAAATGTGTCTCTATCTTTGAACATGGTGATTGGTAGACACAACTAATTATAATATGCTTTCCACATTTGTTCATTATTTCCACTGTGATCATTTCCATCATATTGTCAACAACCATTGACATATCTTTAATTGATTTACATTTTATTTCCTTGTTTATAAATAAAGCCACTCCTCCACCTTTTTATTTTTTCTATTCATATGATATAATTCATATCCTTCAATATATATATATATATATATATATATAGCATGTATATTTTCATCAGTAAGCCATGTCTCCAATAATGCTATTATTTTAAAAGTTTTATTAATGTTTTTGAGATGATCTAACATGTATGATAAATTTGCATTTATGCTTCTACAGTTTAGGTGAAATAAAGAAAGATCATCATCTGTTATATTTACATCAATAAATTGCTCTTCATTATAATATTTACTTTCTTTTTTAGTTGGAAAAAGACTTATATCGAACTCCTCATCAACTTTATATATTTGAAATACTGAATCATCATGCATAATCATTAACCGTGTGCTTTTTCATCAGGTCAATTTACTTCATCATACCTTTTATGAGTAGAAATATAACAGGACACAATTAGACACCTTCTATGCTTATCTATTTTTTTCCAAACATTTCACATCTTGTATCAATTTTGCCTGCGATCCTTCTTGTGCCCTTATCCAGATCTTTCCATTTCTTGTCCACGAATAAACTATATTTTCCATTTCCTTAACAATCTTGCTTTGCATGCAATAATTCCATTCCTTTTTGTTAAATGTTCATTTATAAAAACATTTGTTCCCTTAAGTTTATTTGCTTGCATGATTGCTGTATTTCTAGCTTTCCTACTAATCAATTTTACAACGATAACCGGTTTGGATTTATCAGCTTTGCTAGGCAAGGGATGACACAAAGAAACGTCTTCAGAATTAATTTCTATTTGCTTATTTTGTTTAAAAGAAGTCACCACTTGTTCTTCCAAAGTTTGCTGTTCCTATGGAGACGCGTCTTCAGCAATTCCTTCAGTAGTAGTGGTCTATGAGTTTAAACGACTTTTAATCCCAAGACCAGATATAACGAGGTTGTCTCGCCTTGCATTTTGTTCCAGTTCATCCACTCTATGTTCAAGTTCCATTATGTTTTTATCCATCAACTTTATTTGTATTCTTAATTGTTTTACTTCTTCTAGCAATCCCATCAATAGTTTCTGTTGGGTTGATAAGTTTGTGAGTTCTGCACTCATAAAGTTCAGAGATTTTTTATCTCATCCAAATCATCTGTGTTAGTCTCCCACAGCTTATGTTTTTTTTGGTTTAGATTTTGCCATTACTCACACAAGCCGCTTACGCATTGGCCGGCCCTCCCCGGCTCTCCCAGCTTCTAACCCGGGTTCGGCGTCTTCGCATTTACCTTTTCCGCCCGGGATCCACCCTTGTTCTGGAACCATCTTCACCGTGGTTCTTATCGGGCCGAGCCCGACAGGGCTAGTTTCAGCTCTCATTTGA
Source organism: Garcialebias charrua (assembly GCA_038048925.1). Taxonomy (NCBI): domain Eukaryota; kingdom Metazoa; phylum Chordata; class Actinopteri; order Cyprinodontiformes; family Rivulidae; genus Garcialebias; species Garcialebias charrua. The sequence goes on from JBBPBX010010452.1 coordinate 15,820, forward strand.
TTCGTTGTTTGCAGCAGGGGCGGGACTCATTCAAACAACCTCAGCGCGAGGGTTGAATTTCATTCAAATTTAACTACAGAAACGAGAAACCCCTAAAACAATTGTTAGCTGAATTAGTGTTTCTGAGTTAAATTTTTGTTAATAACTGATCACAAATCAGCTTATGTTACAACGTAAATAACACGAAGCGCACACCCATTTCCGCCTTTCAGCGCGACCTGAATGTCATTAAACAGCATTAAACAATAACTAATATTGTCTAACTGTTGCGCGCAGCCAGGGTTTTAAAATATAACGAATAATCTCTAACTTTTACGTGCAGCTAAAATGTCAGGAGGAGTGATTGCTATATGGGCAAGTTGGACACCTGAAAATTCAGTCCGGAGTATAGCTCAAAGCGTAAAGCACTGCTCTTTTGACCGGGAGAAGTGGGTTCGCTTCCCGCCTGGGACAAAGTTATTTTACTTTTTTTTTCTCTTTATTCACATTTTCTTTTAAATAAAAAGGAGTTTGTTAACCAAACAAACTCCTTTTTATTTAAAAGAAAATGTGAATAAAGAAAAAAAAAGTAAAATAACTTTGTCCCAGGCGGGAAGCGAACCCACTTCTCCCGGTCAAAAGAGCAGTGCTTTACGCTTTGAGCTATACTCCGGACTGAATTTTCAGGTGTCCAACTTGCTCATATAGCAATCACTCCTCCTGACATTTTAGCTGCACGTAAAAGTTAGAGATTATTCGTTATATTTTAAAACCCTGGCTGCGCGCAACAGTTAGACAATATTAGTTATTGTTTAATGCTGTTTAATGACATTCAGGTCGCGCTGAAAGGCGGAAATGGGTGTGCGCTTCGTGTTATTTACGTTGTAACATAAGCTGATTTGTGATCAGTTATTAACAAAAATTAAACGCAGAAACACTAATATATATATATCCAGCTAACAATTTTTTTTTTGCCGAGTCTCCTCTCTTAAAACACGAACACTCCACCCACGTGAAGAGAGCACCCCACCCACTTCCAGAGAACTGCCCACCCACTTCAAGGCGGCTTTGCGGCAAATGCGTAATGAACGCGGGTGGCCCAGAGCCACCCAGGGGAGCCCCGGGCCATTGAGGGCTGGCCAATGCGAAAACGGCTACAGTATGCCACCTGCCCAATGGCCTTGGTTTATGAAGTCTTCAGCCTTTAGCCGTTAGCCTTTAGCCTAGAGACGATGTCAGATGTACTGAATCCACCAGCCCTCGATCTCCACCACAGCCCAGTGTCCGCCGTAACATCGAACTTGTCACGATACGGTGTGGTGTTGAGGGAAGAGCCCAGTGGTGCAAACAGGTAGACTCCCAGAGGCACGAGTAGTAAAACAAATCACTTTAAAGTGAAACTAAACCCAAATGTAACTTTTTTTTAGCTGATAAACTCCCTAGAATGTGTTTAAAATGTTTCAGAGCAGTATTTCTGTGTTAATTTTCATAAAATTGTTCGTATTAGTTTAAATCGGCAATATTTGGTCTAAAAACGTGTTTAGGTAGTCCTATGGGTTGAACAGAGGTTATTGCACCCTAATTTCCTTATTTGTCTACGATTCGCACAGTGACGTATTTTCGCAAGCTTTCGTCACGGACGTGGTTCAAGCAGAGCCAATCCCCTGCGGAGATGAGACGGTCCTCCCTCCAGTGCATACCTTATATGGAGTGCTACATTTCACTCCTGAAAAGCTCTGCAACAAAGCATATTATAGTTTTCGGAATGGCACTAGTTATTTGTGTATTGTAACTTATTTATTTTAGGAATGTTTTTCACTTCTTCGAAACTGTCTGGTTGTATATGTTTTAATATGGTGCGTTAGAGGGGCAGTGCATGAAAGCTGAGTTGGCTCAGTGGTTAGACACTGGTTTTGAATACGGGAGACCCGAGTTCGATCCCCGGACACGGAGTCCTCTTTTTTAATTTTTTTTAAAGCCTTTTGTTTTGGATAGGTCAGGTGGAATAGATAAATACATCTATAGTACATGTTTATTCTTTGTTGTTGCTTGGTTTATGTTGTTGGCTACAGTTCTAGTTTGTTGTAGGTTGTTGCTGAAGGAGGCGTGGACGCAGGAAACCCCCCACCTCCTCCCCTCCTTTATGCGGTACCTCTACTGTCTATCGGAACACCCATTTTGTTGAAGATTTTGAATCTGGACTGGGGGAGGAGTTAAAGACCCAAAGGCCGTTTAGTTTCACTTTAATAACATGAACTCAAAATACTGATGTAGTAGTAATAACAAATCCTAAGAACGGTAGCTCAGATTGTGGCTGGAATACACATACTAGAAACTTCAAAGACTAAACAAAATGTACTCACACAACCAAGGAGCTGCACTGTAGCAAGAACACGACACACCAGGGGAAAATGGACGAATGACCCGACGAAGACACACATTACAATGCTGACTAAAATATGCATCATAATTAACTATAATCACGTACACCTGAGCAAAGAACTGAGGGACAACAGGGTGTAAGGAGGGGGACAGACCAACAGGGGGAGCCATCCTTACAGAACTGGGAAATAGAAACTAGCCAGCTCAGACTCTCCCCGGATCCACGGCCTGAAATCGGCCCGGATCTGGAACTTATCTCCACAGACGGTTATCTTCTACACCGACACCTCTCTTCCCAGCAGCAGCAGCGGCCCCCAGGCCCAACAGCCGAAGAGCCGCTAGCTCCACCAGGCTCCCAAAGGAAGGTCGCTAGCTAGCGACACTGCCCAGTGGTCTAACACCCAAACAATCGGGTCCCACGGCTTGTTGGCACCGTCAAGCCAAATACAAATTATATCACAATGATAAACTAAATGCTGATGGCATTTTATGATTTTTGAATAGCAATGTATTTTTCTTATGACAAAGTTTGTCCCTTAAATGTGAAAAATGTATAGTCTTATTTGAAAATATATCTGTTTCTGTAAAAAATTGTAATGAGATCCAAGGCTGTTCTGAAAATACTTGCAACTAGACTATCCTGAATGCCCAGGCGAATGTCCACCAATTAATGTAATCGTAAATTAAATCTTTACTGTGCGGAGAAAAAATTATATATATTTTCCTCCACAGAAATCCCTTAAACCAAATATGGCTGTCAGGACAATTCACACTCTATGAATGATGTGTGTATGGATGAAGATGTTCACATCCTTGATAGAGAGGAACAATGGTTTGAGAGAGGAGTAAAGGAGGCCATCTTTGTGAAAAGAAACCGTCCATCATTAAACAGGGGTGGAGGCCTCCGGGTTCAACTGTCTCCCTCTTACAATGCTGTGATTGCTAGTATCACTCAGCCCTCTGTGAATAGCAAACAACCATCAGGGTGCTAATGATCCATTGTTAGGCTGATGGCCCTCCTTGATCATGTGAGCAGCTGGTTTCAGGCTGTCATCAGCCAACTGGTTGTGTAACACTGTGAGAGGGTGCTATTTATAAGACTGAGCTGAATACAGCAACTCAGACTGAGGAAGTCTTTCGGACGAAAGACGAAACGTTTCTACATTTTTTTTGCTTTGTTTTGTTTTATTTTTTGAATGTCCAGAGGACCAGACTTAGCTTTTTTAGATACTTCTGGGATTTTTTACAGTTTTATGAATTATTGTCTCACACAGCTATCATGCTTATTCATTATTCTGTTTTAGGCAACAACAACAAAAAGCTCATCTAATTTGTTGAAAACAAATCATAATAATTACACGTCATGTGGGTCTAAGTAAATGTACTGTAATAGATGTACCCACCATCACATGTGTCTTTCATCACTGATTCACCTGCTGTGGCTCTCATTGCTTGTTTGCTTGCAGCCACTGTCTCTCCAGAAGTCTCTTTGCCTGCAGCTGCAGTCTCCAGTTGCCTTCTCGTCTGCTGATGTGTCCTCCCTGGTGGTCTCCTCACCTAACCTTTGCCTGAGTCAAAGAGGGTCCAGGTGGACGCCACTTCTGCCCATGAATGGACAGTCTCCTAGCTACCTGCCAGAACTCTTGCCTGAAGATGAACGGTCTCCTGGCCACTGGTCAGATCTCTTGCCATGTTCTGGATGGATTACTGGCCACCCCCTGATCTTCTGCCACATTCAGGACAGTCACTGGGCTGCCTGCCTGGGCATCTGTCCTGCTTTGGATGGTCTCTTGGCCATCCACCTTAACTCTGGGGGTTTGAGTTTCTGTGTTTCTTTTGTATTTCTGTTGCCCAGGGGCCTCATGTACAAAGACTTGCGTTGACTTCTTACTGTAAAGTGACGTACGGTCAAATCCAGAAAACGGCGTACGCACAAAAAAATCCAGATGTATCAAACTGTGCGTACGCCGGAATCCACGCACATTGCTTTTGTACATCACAATCAACGTGGAATTGAGCGCACATGACAGAGTGGCCGACTCCGCCTTTGACACGCCTCCATATAAATATGCAAATTCATTTAAATATGCCATGCACCAGAGGTATGTTGTCATTGCTCTATTGCAAATCATGTCGAAACGTGGAAAAAAGAGGAACTTCATGGACTGTGAACTGGAGACACTTCTGAGTGAGGTAGAGAGGCACAGAAAAAGGTTTTGTTTGGCATGCGTAGGCAAGGGGGGTTCGGGGGATTCGAACGAACCACCCACTTTTAAACGAGAAGTTGACCACACAATACTAATGCTGCGTTCCAGTTGCATCGGAAGTCGAAATTACCAACCTGGAATGACGTCATTACCGAGTTGAATGCGTTCCAGTTAGCTTGTCGGCGCGACGACGAAAACAAGATGGACGCCCGCTACAAAGCTGTTGTTGTTCTTGCTTTGTTGGGTTATAAAAGGTTTGTAGACCAATTAGCAACGAAGTTTAAGATCAATTCTGCGATGTTGAAGAGCAATTCTGAGGCTCTTGAAATGTTAACCAGGTATGTTGTTTCAACCAGTATTTTTTTAAATAAATAAGCTTATTTTTGTTAATTACGATCGAGGCTCTTCTTTCACATGTTTTAATTCGATCTCTTTTAGGAAAATAGCAGCAGTACAGAAGTTATCATTAGATAAATAAAGTCAGAAAGTGCAGAACATGATGTTTTTCTTTTCTTTTTTACTACCTCAGCATTATTAGCAGACATAAATAAAAACTAAGTGTGGTCCTCTGGACATTCAAAAATCTAAACAAAGCAACAACAAAAAAAGTGTTTTCTTGCTTTGTTTTGTTTTTTGAATGTCCAGAGGACCACACTTAGATTTTTTTTTAATTCTACCTGGATTATTGAGCATGCATCAGCAGACATGTTTTACTGTTTATTGTTAAAATGGTAATTAAACTTGAAACAATTTCTTTGTATTTTAAGATGCTGCTGATACACACAAACCTACGTACACATGGAATAATATTGAAGACCGGTATTCAATGGGAGGTGATGCTGAACATGGATGACAACACGTTTGTGCGTCATTTCAGAGTCAACAACACCCAGTTCACATCTCTAATGATGCAGCTGCAGGAGAAAGGCATAAGGAAGGAGCACTGTCAAGGTGTAGCACCAGTCCCTGTAGAAAAATTACTTGTTACTGTGATGTGTGGATGTTGTACTTGTATTAGCTTGTCATAAATTGTCAAATAATGTTCTAGTGTTGTTATAGTGCTGTTTTGATTAAATGTGTTTAATCTGACATGCCACTCTCTCGCTGTCATTTATATCTGTCTAACCACTGAAGGAATTCAGTTTGGATGTTCAAATGAGCCAGGCGTCTCTTGAAGCAAATATGATTTATTGAAAAAGATACAGGTTAACAGAATAAGCAGACAACTTTTCGATCAATGTGCACACGATCAGAGGATTCGTTGAAACAGACCTGTCGCTCGAAGTCTTCTCAAGGAATGCCAGCTCACCCTTCTTGGTGTGAGATATCATAAAATGTTTTGGGCTTTTGCTGTTGTCTCATTGGTCAGCCGAACTGATAACGATGGTTGCCAAAGCAACTGAGATTTATAGCAGGGCCAAGGTCTCCTGCTTGTGACCTGCATTAGATTTGTGTGTGCCTCTTTGTTTCAGAGGAGTTTAGATTCAAACTAGTTTCCTTTGCTATGTTTACATTTATGTTTCTCCTGTGAACATTCTGTGTCATGAACTAAGTGTGTTGCATAAACTAAGTGTATTTCTGATGTGTGTGTTATAATAAAGATGTGCCTGTTCTTTAGATCAGCCAAATTCTGTGTCTGTTTGCCCTCCCCCTCTGGAATGTGTTGGTCTCCGTGAGTTGCTCAAAGCTGCAGGTCTGTTTCCTGCACACCGGTAAGATTAACATGTGCACAGTGTATTAAGCATCTAAACATGATTGTATGAAACCTTTGTGATTACATGAAACACAGTTGTGAATGAGAATATAGGTTTAATCATAATAACGTATATAATGGTGATTTATCCTTCATCTCCCTCTCTCGGCCAATCGAAGATCGGCCGAAACCAACTGCTGAACTCCAGACGGATCCCATGAAGAGGACCCCCATCCCAACACCACATCCAAACATATCACCCAAACCAAAATCAAGGTAATGTGAGTGAACTATCAAAATCAACTAAATCTAAACCAACCCCATCTGACTCCAAAACTAATCATTAACCCAACACCAAAACAATAATCACAACAACCTAATCTACCAAATCATAAGAGGATAAATGTAATCATCACTTCAACTTCATCCCCCCACCTGGAGTCCTCCGCCTAACTCCTCATCCACTCTACAGGTATCTGGACTCAGCCAAATACCTGAGAGCTCCTCCAGCCGGCAGCGAACTGCGTCTGGCCCCTATCCGACCCCAAAATCAACCAACCAGAATAACCTCGAACTGACTCCATCATCGCTCCTCAAAACAAAAAATAAAAACATGAAACACACCGGAAAACAACAAGACATCATAGAATTAATGTGATTAGGACAAAAGCAACACCTCTCCATTCCATCACCAAACACCCCCCGCCACTACAGGTATCTGTTCTCTGCCAAATACAGGTGAGTTTGTGCAGCAGACGATGGCCTGCACCCCGCCTGCACCAGGGGAAACGCCATCCCAAAATCCTCCACCTCCTTGGAAGCAATCATCTTTGAGATCTTTGCCCGTGCACAAGGTGTCACACACCCCATAAATAGGCAGAACAGAACCAGAATCGCTAGTGGCAAGGCCAAGAGCTTGACCAGCACCTGAGGCCATGACCCTCTTGTGAACCAAGACAGTGCATGCCACAGCCCTGTATGCGCCTCCTCCGTCTGATGCTTCTGAAGCTCACTCAGATGGCGCAGGGCCATTGTCACCCTGACCTGTGGATCTGAAACAGACGCATCAGGTATAAAGGTACAGCAGGTGTTATTATCAATCATCTCACACACTCCATTAACAGATGCCTTAAACAAATCCAGCAGCAATCTATGATGTAAAGACTCAACACGCATGGCCCACCGCTCTGCAGAGGTGGTCCCTAACGCCTGTACCGACTCATAAATGAACATCCCAAAATGGTAATCTAAAGCTTCCACGCGCAACAGGTGGTCTCCGACATTCGATCCCGGGAAGAAGCCACGCTTCCATTCCACTGGGACCTCTGAACCCCAAGAAGACTCGAGCTGACTGACGTCAGAAGTCTGCGACCATCCCACATAGTGAGAACTGTTACTCAAAGACACCAAGTACGACCCCTCTGTAACTGCAACCGGTGCACAGCACCCAGTCCAGTTCGCTGGCAAGGTCAGGAAAACCTGATGTCCACACAGCCAAGCCAGGGCCTCAACCGGATACGTACCATTGCTGCCAGGCACACCCATGAACTCCCTTCCTGGATGGTACACCGCTCGGCACCTCTCCACAGGGAGTGACCCCACTACCACCTGATAAGAGACCTGATGATGGATGCGGTGCACACAGACAGGAAACTGTCCACTGGATGGCCAATCTACAAATTGAGCTAACACCATCGGGTGTGATAATGTACTCAATTTGCACCACTTAGGCTGACATTGCAGGTGCTCCATGTAGAATCCTCTGGAGCTAATCTGCAGAACACAAAATGACAACATCCGGTCAAGAGGTTTAATATGCAATGGCAGCTGTGATTCAGCAACAGGAAGTGGGGTACAGATGTAAGACTCAGACCTGTGGTGCCCCCTGGTCAAAAACCGCGCATATCTGCACCAAGAATTCCTCTGAAAAATTTCAGACAAGTTCAACGACAAACGCTCAGCAGCCTGTACCTGGGTCCACTCTCCCTACACGAGGACATCTCTCTTGTCCCTCTGATGAGGTACGGGATGACAGCTCGGATGACCTGGTATCACACAGAAATACTCCAACAACAGAATGATGGAAACGATAATCAATGACCCCACACCTCCAGCCACCATTAGTCTCTTCTGCCCCTCAGCCATGCTTGATCTAGTTCGAAATCCTCTACAGTGTCACACTTTGAACCCTGAAATGTGATGAAACACAACAGAAACACAAATTACCCCCTTCTCAGTTAAATCTGCAGCACCGGAAAAGGTAAATACACATGAAAACACAGTGTTGAAAACCAACCACCAAACGCATGCACAGTTAACAAAATCTTCTTTTTTCTCCTTCCTTTTTTATTAACACAGGAAATCACTGGAACCGTACCTGTAAGAAATACATTCTCAAAATGAATAAATCACTCTCCCATTGAAATTTTGAACCAGAAATAAGGAATTGGTCAAAAAACCCTAATATTTTATGATTTTAACACTGAAATTGAAAAATTTAACTCCAAACCCTTGAAAGTTAGACCTGGTCATGAATTAAAGTATGTGTTGTTCTGTTGACCTCTAATTTAGGATATAAGTAAGGTTAATTGATAAAAGTTAAAAGTTAAAGTGTAGCAACAAATTGTTGACAACTAAATCAACTCTAAGATAAGAAATAGTAATAAAATGCAACACTAATTTAATATTAAAGGTGAAATCTAATATCTAATCCTAAGTGTGTGATCTTTAAAATGTGATTTAAGATTTAAAGTATGAAATATTGCTGATTTAATAATGCAAAATAGAAACACTTGTAAAGTTTAAAACACTGTGTTAGTCTTTCTGAATCGATTTAACACTCTGCTTTCTGTTCTGCTCAGATCTTTGTTGAAAGCTGCATTCTTCAGAGGCCACCACCCTTTTTCTTGGGCTGCAGATTGCAAAAGATTAATGCCAGGTGGGCTGTGTTCAATACCCCGTTCCCCTGGCGAGCAAAACCTGCCCCTGACCCAAAGAGAATGGTTGACCTCCTCTTTTATGCTCCTCCCGATGTGGCCTGCCTTGTTAAGCTGCAATCATGCAACTGGCTCTTCTCTCTCAAAGCAACAAGGCAGACAGGCCTGGGGCCAGGGGGGAACTGTTTCCCTATCGTTCTGGCCCCCTTTCAAAAGCAAGCACAAAGATGCTCCTCAGGAAGACAGGTGTTTTCAGGAAGCTTCACCACTCGAACCAGAACACCTCACGAACAGATGACTTCCACGGCAGAGGAAGTGAAACGATGAAACGATGAAACCCACACCTTTCTCGAACCCGATCTCAAGGATGAAGATGCAGGACAGCCCACCGCTCGTGTGGACCGCTCACTCCAGTTGCAAAGCCGGAGCTCTCAGCTGTGCCGCTCCTTCAGAGCTGCCTCACTTGATGTGATGACCTTTGAGACCCCTTTTCCGGACCCCTCTCTGGCTGTGCCTCTCCCTCTCTGGCGAGGAGCTGGTGATGTGCGCCTTGAAAGCTCAGCTGTGCGCACCCCCTTTGGCTCAGGCCGCTCTCTTTTAGAGGTCCTGAGAAGCACCCCGGGTGTCAGTGGACCTTCCGGCCTCGGTCAGGCTTTGCACTCTCAGGTGTAACGGATCCAAAGATCTGTAGATGGAAGCTGGACAAACAACTATTAGTCTCTCAAAATACATTATATGCGACATTACAACAACCCTTATCCCCTATCTACAGATGTCCTCAGCCCTAACGGCCATTTTGTAAAGCCCCAAATCAATTAATTTTAGTCTGTGCACAGATTACAGCCAATTTTCCAAAAGTGTACTAACATGTTTGAGGCCTAAAGTATTTCTAACATTCACTAGATCTGCATTACTAAAATGTGTACCCTTATCTGATCTGATTTTTACAGGAAACCCATGACATGGAATGTAACCGTCGATTAAAAATTTTAGGACCGGTTTGTTGTCTTCTCTTTTAATTTTTATTTTTTAATTTTATGCCCCTGGTCAGCCGGTGAGTGCGGCACACCAACCATAAATTTCTGAACCCTTTTACGGGTTCGAGCATGTCTGTACAACCAATTATTATCTCATGACCCGGTGTCATCACGGTCGAAAATTTTCCTTGTTCGCACGACCTCCTCGTCTGTTGAGCCTCTCGCAATGAACGCACGGCGCGATGTTCTGATCAGAGAATTTAAATGTGTGTGCCACCAGCTGAAATTCTCTTCATCTGGTGTGCCCCACACGCGCGAGTCCTGCTGTTCCTCCAAAATCCTCTTCTCTTCCATCTTTTGGATGAATTCACAATCCATCCTGCCCCACTCCAACTCCATGGTCTTGTTTTCAGTGTCTCTCTTCAGGAGCCGCCACTGTTTTCTGGTGTTCGACCACATTTTAGTTCCAATTGCTGTATCCGGATGTTCTGCTTCCAAGTCAGCTTGACAGTTTACTGTAGATGTTTATTAATTGTCTGCGTGTCGGTAATGTTAAGCTTGTGTTACAATTTCTCACATCTGCTCCATGTGTCAGTTTCCCTCTGCTGTCCAAAACCCTCTCTGTCCACTGAAATCACTTCCCTCTCCGACCAACACCTGCGCCTCCTGTGTTTTTTATTTCATCCTGCAAATTTGTTCTCGCCTTGTCATCAACTTGTGCTCTCCTCATCTCTGAAAGCTTGTTCTTACTTAATTGATCTTATCTACACTGATTAACGATCCAATTTCTGCGGCTTAGCTATAATCCTGGATTTCAACTCAGCCATTGTACACACCCGACTCCCAGAAAGGCATTACCTTGAGGAGAACTGCCATTATTTATCTAACCTTTAAAACCCAATATGAATAATTGTGGTGACACCAATTTTACCTGGGAAAATATTCACAAACTCATTTTGCTGTAGGCCTCGGGATGAGAGCCTTGTTATTTTGTTTAAGGGCCTTCTGGAACCGGGAGGAGCAGACAAACAGAGCCCACAAATCAGTATTAACCTAATAATTATGTGACCTGCGGTGGCCTGTTCTATGTGTCATCATTAAATAATGCACTTTACGTTTGGACCCTGAGACTGAGGCCCCAGTGCGACCCAACCGATTCAAATGGTAGGCTGACGCCCTTACGGGTTGCTGGAATGAGTGACTCCTGACAGCTGTTCCACTTGCTCATGCTCTGGTCGTGTGAGCTTGTCCATTGTTCAGCTTATGTCAGCTTCAGTGACACGCCACCTCGTTCTGGTAGCTGTCTCGTGCAGGGTGCCCCAAGCCCCGATTTCACTTGATTTCACATTGTGTTTGCTGACTTTGACATCTGTTTGTGTCCTGGACTGTTCTTTTGTTCAGGTCGTTGCCTTGAACTATGGCTGAGGAAGTTCATGGACATTCTGACGTTTGAATGACAGTTTTTTGGTTTTCTCCCTTTAACTGTCTTTGTGTTGTTTCCATTCTTGAGTGAGAGGTCTCTCACACTGACTAGCAGCTGTCGCTCTCAGAGTCAAAATGAACCATGTAGACGTCAACTTTATGCATTCAAATCCAATTGACCCACCACTGCTACCCCAATCCCCTGACAAACGCAAAAGTATCATGTATTTTGGTTGAATCCTAGCTCATGGCAAATTACAATTATGTGTTCTGTAAGAAAGAGGTCTGTCTGTCTCATGCTCCCCCTTCACGCACTGTGTGCTGTCAGGCTGTAGACTGAAAAAGAAATACGAGTAATTGTCTAATAATAACGCCAATAATATTACTAGACGAAAATTCAAAAGTGAAATCTTTTCGGCATTTGTCTCCCAGAACACATCTCGTTGGATCTGGTCGGCACGTTTTTTTCTTTCCCTAATTTAAAGTCAAACGCAAAAAATTTACAAAAAAGTACTTACATCAAATTGAAAGTGAATTTAACCTCGACCCAAGACTGTCTCACATCTCTCTAGAACTCTCGTGTTCGTCTAATTGATGCTCTTAAAATTCCCAAAGTAAGCTTTTGCTCTGTGGCTGATTTCTAGATAATGTTTCACCTCACCTTCCTGATCGTCTCTCTGACACTCTCACAACCCCTCAGTGGCCCCCTCTCTCTCGGGCCCGATCCTACATTCTCTATCTCCTGCCTCCTGTCTTCTTCTCAACTTCCTTGTGCACCTTTCTGTCTCAACTTCCTGTTTGCTCTCTCTCTCCTGCATCAACTTTCTCTTCACTTTCTTGATCACCTCATCTCCCTCTGTCAAATCTTTTCATCTTCCTCCACATTTCTGGCTGCTCCTCTGTTCCCCCCCAGTCCTCTCTGACATTTCACTTCTGTCCTACTCAACATCCCCACATCTTCTGTCTGACCGACTTACTGTTTCCTTTCTCTGTTTCTTAACTTTCTTTTGCTGACTTCTGATACCACTTCACCTTTCCCTTTCTTCTCACTTTCTCACTCCCCTCCGTCTCTGCAACTTGCTTCAACCTCCTGCAGGTGGCGCTGTTTGACTGCTCTTCTCCCTGCCACCTGCTGTTCTGAATTTTCTTTTAAATTGAACTGTTCTCTGTGTGCCCTAATTTCTGTATAGTGTCCGTAATTAAGAACAATTCTTCTAGAAGGTCAATCTGTTTTAGCTGTTCATCATAATTATTAATTAACTGTTGATAGTCTGCTACCGTTTTACAATGTGCTATCTCCGTTCCAATTTCATAGAGCTTTTGTTTGTCTTGTTTAAATCTGGTTAGAACTAAATTAGCTAAATTTCATGTTGATCCGTCTGCTTCCTCAACAATTTTTGATGCAAGTTCGCTCAACTTGTTACCCCTCTCTGTCTTTACGGTTAGTAAGTCTGATATTTGCTCGGATCCTAAGCAATAGTTCACAAATGTTTCCTTGTTCCTACATTTTTTTTCTACCTTGCATGTGTGCCATAAATTACCTCTCAAAACATTCACCCAAAAGCTTTATTTCACAATTGTTTCTCCCATCCACTGAGTTCTTTTGTGTAACACAGTCAAAAAAGTCTGAAAAAAGTCTGAGGAGCTCCCTCTGTCTTCAGGCTTTTATTTCTATGTTAAACAACAGCTCCCTCTGTCGGACGCTCATGGCAGCACCACACACCAGTCACATGAAGAACACCTTCATCACACACATCTGAGTCCACACAAACATTTAACAAACAATTAAAAATTCCTAATTTGAAACTAATTGAGATCTCTTTTCCCTTAAATGACGATTCACATTAAAAACTTAAAGAAAATGTGACGCAAAGTATTTTAAAACAAATTAAACACAAGACCAGATCATGCACCCTCTCTGGGGTTGCTTTTATCTTTTTTTTTTTCTCTACAGACCTCTTCGGTCACCTCCCCCAGTGCGATTCCACTGCGTTAGTTTGCAAGTCTAGCGCAAGGCACTCTGGGAGCTGTAGTTTTCACCTCACGCGTGACTTTCGGCGACCCCTCCACGACGCCGAACATCGGTGACACAACGACATCCAAAACAAGCTGCGGCGGTCCAATTACTCACAAACATCCGGACCAGGCCCACCCTGGAGCCCTACACGAATGCGCGCAAAACAAATTGGAAGGCTTACCAGCTACTCAAAGGATCGATCGCACCGGAAACGTTTTTCTAAACAAGACAGTGAAACAAGTCTTTGTGACTCCCGCTACTCCCGCGGCGAACGGATCAGCCCCTCGTGAAACAAGCGGCCACAAACGGCTACTCACGGCCTGAACAGAAAACGTTTACCCCTCAAAAGTAAGTAATTAGAACCTCAACGTTCAATCGCCCCGTGATTACTTTAATCAGACGTGTACGCGCCCCACACGCTCCTCGGCCGCACTCGGGCAGGGAGGGGCCATAGCACACTGGTCCCGAACCGAACAGAACCGACCCCTTGTCTGCTTAAACTGAAAACGTATCTGTGAACCACTTTTAACCAACCAAATTATTTATTTTAACTTAACAAGAGTCCTTTATCTCGAGAGACTCTCGTGTACTTTAGTGCAATAAATTTGGATATTAGGCCAAATTGTTGTTTTGAATAATTCACGGTATCAACTTACTTTTCTGTTGTTTTTTGGGCCCACTACACTCAGAGTCCACGAAGTTCTGCTCGTCTATTTCAACAGGCCACCTGGTTCATCACGTCGGCTGGTCACCAGAACTGAAGGAATTCAGTTTGGATGTTCAAATGAGCCAGGCGTCTCTTGAAGCAAATATGATTTATTGAAAAAGATACAAGTTAACAGAATAAGCAGACAACTTTTCGATCAATGTGCACACGATCAGAGGATTCGTTGAAACAGACCTGTCGCTCGAAGTCTTCTCAAGGAATGCCAGCTCACCCTTCTTGGTGTGAGATATCATAAAATGTTTTGGGCTTTTGCTGTTGTCTCATTGGTCAGCCGAACTGATAACGATGGTTGCCAAAGCAACTGAGATTTATAGCAGGGCCAAGGTCTCCTGCTTGTGACCTGCATTAGATTTGTGTGTGCCTCTTTGTTTCAGAGGAGTTTAGATTCAAACTAGTTTCCTTTGCTATGTTTACATTTATGTTTCTCCTGTGAACATTCTGTGTCATGAACTAAGTGTGTTGCATAAACTAAGTGTATTTCTGATGTGTGTGTTATAATAAAGATGTGCCTGTTCTTTAGATCAGCCAAATTCTGTGTCTGTTTGCCCTCCCCCTCTGGAATGTGTTGGTCTCCGTGAGTTGCTCAAAGCTGCAGGTCTGTTTCCTGCACACCGGTAAGATTAACATGTGCACAGTGTATTAAGCATCTAAACATGATTGTATGAAACCTTTGTGATTACATGAAACACAGTTGTGAATGAGAATATAGGTTTAATCATAATAACGTACATAATGGTGATTTATCCTTCACCACGCCAAAAATATAAGCTGGAATAGGTAAACAAACACTTTACAGCTATAAAAACATGCTTCAAAAACCAGCTGCAAAACTTAGTTTCCCACAATAAAAACACCTGATTAAAAGTTTCAAAGTATCTGAGAAGTCGGGAAAGAAATTATCTCAAGTTCAAAGACAGACATAATATGTACTTGATTTTAACAATTTTAATTATAGATCAATTAGGACAGCTGTGTAAAACCTTTTTTTAAATATGTGCTGCTGTGAAACACTTTGTTCGAATGTCAGGAATAGCAAGAAGATGTGTGAAATGCATGAACTACAGGAAAGGCTCAAAGAAATAATTTATTTAAAAAACTGAATTGCCACTTAAATCAAGCATTTCTATGTAGTTATTTAAAAACTCTGCCCGATGGTGTGCAGAACATGAAAGCACTAGTTTATCTGCAAGTACATCGGTTTCCAACATCATTGATGAAAAACTATTCAGTGCATCATGACAAATTGTCGTGTTTTTATACCAGAGGTGTTCCTCTTTTACAATGAATTTACTTTTATTCTAAATAGTTTGTTTTCATTACCTGCTTTCCTTTATTCTAATGAAAAACCACGCTTATTGTGAAGTAAGACAGAAGAATTTGTGCATTTGTTATTTCAAATTGTTTTTAATAAAGTACTGTTTGACAACAAGGCACAGGTACAATTTGAGGTAGGTCTGAGGTCTCGGTAAAATGAGCTACCAGCTAAAACTAAATCAAAATAACTAACTTCACAAAAATCTTGCTTAGTAATGTTGGACACATAAAGACACTGTTCAAGTAGCAGCTGGCACATGCAGAGAATACAAAGTGACAGTTTTGTGCAAATTAAATAAATGTTCCTCCTGAACATTCATTTGTGCAACAAATAAAAATCAGTAATCTCTGTTGTTGTTCTCAGTCGAGCGTGCAGCTCAGCCAGGTTCTTTGGGAGCCCCTCATTGTCAGTCAAATGCCCTCTCATAAACTCTATGAGAAATAAAGTGTGATCACGTGAGAATTGGTCATTGACGAGGTTAGAACTTGTGGGGGGGCTGCTCTCCTGTGTTCTCTCCTCTGAGCTCTGCACATTGGACTCCTCTGAAAAGCAGAAATCAGAAGTAATTTTAATACACATACAAGTTCATTGTTTACAGTAAGTACTACTTGTAATGGCGTTCCTATTGCTGTCTTACCTGCTGTAGAGTCGTTGAGTTGCAGTAACTGAACGTGTACAGTTAGATTTTCATCCATAAAATATGTCAAGGAGTCACCATTCCTCTGGAACAAGGGACCAAGGAAACGGGTTTGTCTGCTCGGGTCCAGGAACATCTTCGCATCCATGTCCACATAAACTGCAAAGAAATATACACATGGTTAACAACAAATCACATCATAGCAGTAACTCACAAAACTAACCCACAATAATAATTATAAATAAGCTCGATTTTTACTGTCTCACACACACCAACACACACACACAGACACACATAGCTGTGGATGGACAGGATGGTTTGGGTTTCAAGTTTTGCATTTTTTTTTTTAAACTAAATAATTGATTATGTTAAACTGGATTCCCACCCTGACAAGCCAAGATAAATATCGATAGACCTTTTAAAAACAGTTTATGGAGCAAAACATTAGTTTACTAGCTAAAAACACGTGTCAAGGTGAACAAAGAACAAAGAGGTTGCAGGTCTCCGACGCAGCTACATCATCAAACACGACAACAATCACGTTCAACGCTCTTTAGAAAACACAAACAGCTTAGAAACATCCTCTAATTATTAGGCGACATATCGTATAATAATCACTGTAAAGTACGAAATGTGTTACTGAGTTAATGATAAACAATGAACGCTGAACAGCTAAAACGAGTACTGTGCTAAACAACAACAATGCCGCCTCACAGCCGTTTAGCGTGCCGTTGTCGACGCACAGAGGCTGTTTAAACATATCATTGTCTTTACTGTAATTAACTACAGTGCCTGAATGCGTTAATGTGAAGTTACAGCTGAGTAAACCACAAAGAACTGCGAAAAAGAGTAAAAAGTAACTCTTTCACTCACTGTTGAAGCGAGGAGCAGCCATCTTGAAACGATGATGTCACGCGATCTCGGGTGATCTCGGGTATGGTGCGGCGAGACCGAGTTCACGAGTTGTAATTACGACCTGAGGGGGCGTTCCAGTTGATTTTTACTACTCGGAAGCTCGTAATTACGACCTCCGAGGACAACTGGAACGCAGCATAACATGCCTAGATAGGTCACTGGGTAGCGCGTTCGCCTTCTGTCCCAAACCTCATGAGTTCAATTCTCACATGATACACAGTTTTTTTTGTTTTTTTATTCATTCCAGATTTAAAGAACACAAGAAATCTATTTAGAAAAAACAACAAGAAATGGAACTACATGAAATGAAAGGAAGCAAAAGATTTCTTGTTGTTTTTTTCAAATAGTTTTCTTGTGTTCTTTAAATCTGGAATGAATAAAAAAAAAAACATTGTACCATGTGAGAATTGAACTCATGAGGTTTGGGATGGAAGGCGAACGCACTACCCAGTGACCTATCTAGGTATCTTAGCATAGCTTGGTCAACTTCTTATTTACCCGCACCTCATAAGGCCATTGTTGTCAATATTGTTGCCACTATTTGGCGCATGCTTTTGTATCCACTCATCTAATTGCGTCCATGTGGATGTAATAATTGTTAATCATGTGTGTTTGGTGTGAATAATAATTATTTTCACATCATGAACAGTTTCTCAGAATCACCTGTAAGTGTCGCCAATGGAACCAAAACCACAGAAACGTGCGTACGCCAGCCTTGGAGTTGCCGTGGAGCTGCGCACATTTCCACGTTCAGTTCTGTTTTGATACATACAGAGTTTTGCGTGGAATATGGCGTACACAAGGTTTTTGTGCGTACGCACCGTTGATACATGAGGCCCCAGGTTCCTACCTGCTAGTTCTTTATTCGTGTTTTGGTCCTTGTGTTTCCCTTTGTGCCCTCCATAATGTTTTTACTTCCTCCCACCCAAGTTTGATGTAGATTCCTACTCGGGTTTTTCAGGGGCCATTCCCTTGAGTGAGGGGTACTGTGGGGTTTCTGAGTTTTTGTCCTGTCTTGTCTGTTTCCTCCTGTTTCATTCATCCCTCAGTGTTCCTCCTCTTAGAGTTCGGCTCCTGTCTCACTTGTGTCCAATCCCAATCAACACATGTGGTTGTTGTTCGTACTCATTAGTGTCTCTATTTATTACTATTGTACTATTAATATTGTGTTTTGTCATTTGTCTATGGATTGTTCTTTGTATATATGTTGTGATCTGTCTCCCTCCACTTTCTCCTTAAAGTAAGTTAGCTATCCCGTCAGCATCTTGTGTTGCTTAATTATAATAAACTT
Organism: Garcialebias charrua; assembly: GCA_038048925.1. NCBI lineage: Eukaryota > Metazoa > Chordata > Actinopteri > Cyprinodontiformes > Rivulidae > Garcialebias > Garcialebias charrua. The sequence continues at coordinate 34,318 of JBBPBX010010452.1, forward strand.
TATTATCATCACTAGCAGCCTGGTATGACATTAGAGCAATCTTTTTTCCCCATAAATATTCTTTATTTTTTTATATTTGCATTTTTTTTAATTCAGTCAGGGGAGAAAATAGCTTCACAACTTTATAAAATATACAATGCATTTTATTTAAGTTTATACAATGTTTCTTTACAAACTGGATGATAGTCAGACTTCATGTTTGGTGTTTTTTTTTACTTTGTATTTTATTTTGTAGTGATCTTTTTAAAGAATGTAATATAAAGTAAAATATTAAAGTTGAACATATTTCAGATGTTTTCTTTTTAATCCTTTTAATTGCAAAGAAACAAAGACAAATCTTCAGTTTGTGACATCAGTTTAAGTACTTCCTTATGAACAAAGATGTTGTAAAGTTAATTCCTCTAGGCCAATTGTTCAGCCTGCATGAAGGATAGTTTCAGTTAAGTTAAAGGTTTGTATATTGATTGTTTTGAAAAATGTCTTACATCATCTGTGTTGTGTAGGTTTAAGCACAGATGACGTGAAATGTAAGGAAAAGCCCAACAGCACTGATTTACAATAGATAAAATCTCTCTCACTCATCTTTTGTAAATGTTTAAACCTGTTCAGTGTTGCAAAAGTTTTTCCAGCAGTCAGAGGTCAAACGTCACGTCACATCCTGGACTAATGTTCAGTTCCTTACTGTCACCACAGAGACTCACAACCCTACATGAACACATTCACACCTAAAGATCTCCAATGAAGTTGATATGCAAGTTGTTGTACTGTGGTAGAAAACTGGAGCATCTGGTAAAAACTCATAAATGCATGTCTATTTAGAAAATTATCTAAAAAAAAAGATTTTTTTTGTAAACTCCCAGAAATTGATTTACTGATTAAAAACAGATTAACTCTCAGAGTCAACCTCTTTCAAGATGGCCGTCACAGCTAAGTGACTCTAACATAAAAATGACTAAGACTTGATCAATTTTACAAATGCTGATTCAAAATTTGGTGAGTCAGTAGCTGAGAGTCATTCCCTCAGCACTAACCAACAGTGTTAAAACAGTTTTAAAACGTTGTCATTAAATATCAAATTTCAATGTGTTTGTTAGCAAAATATCTCATGAACCACTGGACAGATTCTAATGAATATCTCATAAAGTAATTACTGGATGTACAACTGATTCACTTTTGAAGACAACACAGTTCAAAACGGCTGCTACAACTAATTAAGAAAAAATGGTTTTAAGGCTTGTCCAGATGTTGAGCTAATCTTTGATGTGGTAGTAGCTGTGAGTGATTCCAAACACATTCTCTGAGCACTAACATATTTAAACACTTGATCTTGTCATGTTGTGTGACAAAACTGTCAAAATTTGACCAAAACAAGCTAAAACTCTAATTTGATTTCATTTTTTCTGGCTTCTCTAATTAAAACTCTAATGTTTTCATCAATAAACAGAATCACAATGAAATAATAAAGGACCACCTGTTTACAAACAGATAATGTTCAAAATTCAACTTTGGATCATCCTCAAGAGTTGTTTTTCTTTGTTCAAACTGGTCAGAAGATATGCCAGCAAGGTTTAGACTCACTTTATAAACTTTTCTTCAGCTTCACCTTGATTAAACATACTTGACCTTGTGACCTTTTATACTGAACATGAACAGGAGACATTCACCTTTTTTTCTGTTTGTCTGATTGTGTCTTTAGTTGACACCAATAAAACATTAAAGTTATTTCCACATTTAATGTGTTCTTGAACGACACTCCTGTTCTCTGTGATGTGGTTTTAAACTGATGATTGTGAACACAACACTGCTGTCTTTTCCTGTGGCTACTATTCTCTATTTTAATATTTTTATACTTTATAATAAAGAGAGATACTAGGATAGGACATATATCTTTTTAAATGTTAAAAATCCTTTAAAAAAAGTCAGGTTCACTCACATAATAAAGTCAAAAAATATTGCAGACAAGCCTGTGCCTAAAATGTAATTATGTATCTTTTACTTTGTCCAAAGCAGCAAATGAAAGCACTATCATTTATATTTGGTTTGATTCATGTCAAGGGAACAGATATTTTAATGTTCCTCGATTTAATCCATCATTTACTTTTTATGACACTTCATTCATAAATTAAAATGTACTTTAAATATGAGATAGTTCAGTTACAAAAACATTTGTTCTAATTAAAATCTGTAAAAATACTTTAATCTCAAAAGGAACAGAAGCAGGATGTTACATTATTTTCTCACTGAAGGGAAACTTGAATAAATTATTTGCTCATAATTAAAATCACTCATGAATAGACTATATAATGAAAACCAAATCAACAGATATGTTTTTTCTTTATTTTTCTTTATTTTATTTTTTTTAGGTTGTGCTAGGGTGTGGGGGGGTTCGGGGCCTGCGGGTTCGCCGTGGGCGGGGCTGGCAGTGCGCTCCCCCTGGGGCTGCTTGGACTCGGGTGTCCTGTCCTGTCCTGTCGGCAGGGCGCGGGGTGGGCCGGATCTTGGATGTCTGCTACTCTCCACCCCAGAATGAATGGGCCTACCTCCTGGGTTTGGATGTGGGCTGCCCCACGCAGGGAGCAGGTACATGTCTTGGACCTAGGGGGTATAGAGTGTGCATCGGGATTATGAATGGAACATGTCGTTATTGTTTGTCTTTCTGTGACTGAGGGTGAGGATGAGGGTGGGTCTGAATGAGTATATCTGTGTATGAATGTTTAAGTGTCAGGCTGGGTTTTGGACTGCCCCCTCTCTGATACTTCCGAGGCTACTTAGTGTCGCGCTCCTGCCACGTGGCCCCCCCTGGTGGGTGTTCCCTTGCCTGCGGGCGTGCTTGGGGCCCTCACTATCTGGGGTTGGGCGCTTGGGCGTTTGTCGGCACGGCCTGGTGGCTGCTTGGTGGGGCTCGTGCCCTCTGGTCCGGTCGGGTCTGGGCCTGAGGGGTGGGCGTCCCCGGTGCCCGGGCCTCGGTGACCGGCCCTGGGGCTACGTCGGTGCAGCGGGCTCCGGCGGGGGCCTGTGAATTTGTCGCGGGCGACACCGGGGGGTCATTGTATGTGGTCGCTGGTAGGGGTTCGTCCGGTTCTTCCCCTTGGTAGGATCTGGGGAGTGGGCTAGTGGCTCGTCCTGTTCGGGCGGTCCTGGGGACTCTGGGCTCGGGGTCCTTCCTGGGGTCTTGGGCTTTGATCGCTCCTTCGTCTGCCTCGGGCTTTGGGGGGACGGATCTCTGATGCTTCACAGTCGCTACTAAATGTTCTATTGGAGGAACCTTATACACTTATGCATGCTCACAACCACACACAAATGGATGCAGGGATGTATATATAGATATATGCAGATATGTAGATGGGTATATAAATGAATATAAAAGTATATGTATGTATACTACTGTATATATATATATTTGTAGATATGTAGATGGGATATATATAAATGAATATAAAAGTATATGTATGTATACTACTGTATATATATATTTGTAGATATGTAGATGGGTATATAAATGAATATAAAAGTATATGTATGTATACTACTGTATATATATATTTGTAGATATGGGTATGTGTATTTATAGAATTCTACTGCAAGCTCATGAATATTATTAGTCTTTATGCATGTATGTTCCATTGTTGTGTTCTGTCATGTGCTTTGCAGGATTGTGGACGGAGGTTGGGTGTGTTTGCCTTGTGCTCTTTTGGTTGATAATTGTTGATTTGTTGTCTTACTTTCTCTTTTCTTTCTTTCTCTCTTTAAAAAAAAATTAAAAAAAAAAAATATTGGAGTGAGAGGATGGCTAAAAGGTGTGAAGGGAGGCCATCTATAAATGGAAAAAAAAAAATTTTGTTCTAATTAAAATCTGTAAAAATACTTTAATCTCAAAAGGAACAGAAGCAGGATGTTACATTATTTTCTCACTGAAGGGAAACTTGAATAAATTATTTGCTCATAATTAAAATTACTCATGAATATACTATATAATGAAAACCAAATCAACAGATATGTTTTTTCTTTATTTTTCTTTATTTTATTTTTTTTACATATAAATGTCATAAACAAACATAAAATATAATAAATACTCTTGACAACTATAAAACTGCAGTAAAAAGAGTCAAACAAGAGTTAGTGTAAATACTTCAAAGTTAACAAGAGGAAATAATAAATAAATAAATAACTTAACCTGAACATTTACTCAGAACCCTTTCAGGGTAAAAGTCATAAAAATCACAGCATAGTGCTTTTAACTCTGTCAAAGATCTGGTGAACTTTTGCAGCAGGAACACAACCTTCTCTGATGATGGTAATGGTCCCTGTGAAAAGAAAAAAAAATATTTTTAATGGGAAAAACAGACAAGATAAAAATATTGAAAACAAAAAAACTCATCAGACTTTTTAAAGTTTTACCTTCATCTATCTTCAGGCAGTTGACCACAGTTGAAGCAACACTTTCATTTGAGTCTCCATCACACAGAACTCCTTGGATCTTGTGGCCCAGACGGCTGTAATAAAACACAATTTATAGACAGTTTAAACTTTGAGTTGCAAACAGGAAACAAAAGTTGTACACAAAGGGCTTAAAAGTGGATCACAAAACTTGATCTCACCAAAAATAATTTAAATTACATACTTCATGAATACCTATAAAATATTTTGAAGAAAACTTAAACTACTAAGGAAGTATTTTATGTGAGAAGATGTTAAAACTTTGATCTTCTTAGAAACCCAAAGTAAATCCTTCCACTGCCTCCTTGAACAACAGACTCTTACTTGATGACCATGCTGTGGTGGGTACTGTCTGATTCTCCACTGGGATTGGCCGATGTGATCGCAAGAGGTCCTGTGATGTCACATAAGTGACAAGTCACCGTGTGGTCAGGGACACGGATCATGATGCTGTCTCTGGTACCAACACGGTCAATCGCTGGTCCAACACCTGCACAAGACAAGGATAAAAATGGAGGTGAATACTGAGGATCTGTGTTACTAGTTCTTTACACTTCTTGTAGATGACTCCTTATTTTACGTGGCAGGTTTTGAAAGTTCAACAAGAGCCTTGGTAGAACCCTTACCAAGTTGGAAGAGCCAGTCTCCTTTGCTGACGATGCAGCTGATGCCTCCTGGATACACGTTCCTCATAAACTCCCACAGCAGAGGGCTGAAAGGAGGCTTGGCTGCTACCAGCTGTTCCACACTGGAAATGCAAATGCATATAGGCTTCTCTGCTGGTCTGTCCTGGAGATGAACACATTTAAGAAGACAATGACTGTTACATTAAATATATATAAAGATAAATTTACAAATGTGTTTGACTGAAACCATGTTTATCTTTCTTACTTTAATGTTGTAGATTTTCTCTATTGCCTGGGGATTCTTGCAGGAAGCAGCCAAAGCATAAACAGTATCTGTGGGAATACCACATACTCCCCCCTCTTTGAGTTGTCCAGCAATCTTGTGGAGACCACTGGTGAGACGGGAGCTGGCCACTGGACAGGGTGGCTCTTCAGATGTTTCCTGCTTAACCTTTTCCTAAAATAAATCAAAAATTAGGCAAAAAAGAAAAACAAAATTTATTAAACTACATATTAGTTTGAAACTAAAAGAAAAAATACTTCAGTTTTTTTTATTTGTTACCTTTATGATTGGAGGGTCCACTCGTAGCATTTTCTGTGAGAAGATGCATTTCAGCAGTGAAGACAAAGTTCCAGATATACAAGTGACTGAAACCAGAACAAGCATGGCCACTGCAAAAGATGGACACATAATGTTATGCATCTTCAGTTTAATGGACACAAACTTCTAGACTTAAATAAATAATTTGTCATTAGGTGTTATAGAGCAGATGCCACAAACTCATCCCAAGCTGTGATCAGCTAATATGTGGAATGAAACACAAACATTATTGTGTGATGACAATCTTGGTGCAAATGGGCAAAGTAGGTGGAGAGGAACTAGGCAACTGAGATGATTGATGTTCATGCAACTCCTAAACCAAATGATTTCATGTACCCAAAGCTGTAGAAAGCAAAGATGAATGGAGTCACAGAAGAAACTTAAGGCCATGGGCTCTGTTTATTTTGAGTTATTGTTCTCTTGACCTGAGCTCTGGGTTTTTGTTGAGTTGGGAGTCCCGAGCAGGAGAACATTAAACAAGGAGGTCCCAAGGCAGTGACACTCAGATGATCATATTTATGAAAATAAATCAGTCCAGCCACCAGTTAACATATTCAACCAGTCAGGATGAGATGAACACCATTGTAAACTGGTGTATGACCTTTTTTAATGTTTTACAGGTATATGTCTTGATAGTTGATGTCATGTTTTACCTGCCAGTATGATTTCCACTCCAGCTGGTTGATTGCCAGTTCGAGCTGTGTTGAAGTTTGGTAGAAGAACAAGGAATGCACTGATCCCATTTGATAACAAGCCCAACACTCCAGGTTCTCCATAGAAACTGACAGGAAACTCATCTGAAGCTGCCATGATGCTTTTGTAGTTGCTTTTTTGTAGACACACAGTTCTGATGAAAGACATTGCAGAGAATATAAAAATCACTGGCTTTTCTCTGTTGGGCAATAATGTCACAATAAATAAATAAAAATTCTCAGCTTTTTATTTATCAAGCCATTTATAAACCCCAAAAACATCAAGTAATCAAAAATGTAAAAAATAACAGCAAATCATTTAGATTCAATAATTGACACTGAAGAGAAAAAGTATGTGTTTTGATTGAACATTTTGACTTGCAACAAATTTAAGAAATTGTGCAGCTCTTGAAAAGGTTTTAATAGTAAACATATTATTTAAGATAAATAATTTCAAGTTATTTCAGTATAAAATCTACAACCTCAATAGTTCTACCAGTCTAAAAGTGTCCTCTTTACATGAGAGAAAAATAAAATTACTGCAAGATGTAAATACAACTAATTTACTAATTCAACTGTCTTTAAGTAGTTAGTTAACTCATTAGTTTACAATCCAATCTCAAGCAGTCACTAAAACAATGACTTATTTTAATTTAAAATATTAACATTAATTTTCTTAGCTAAAAAAATGCAAAACTTGAACAAAAAGGACTTTCCTACAAGTCTCACATTTTTTTAAAACACCAATAATTACAGTGTAGAACCTTTAGGTTTAAATTTCACTGGTAAATTTTTTTTTGCAGACTCAAATGCAAAAAGTTTTTTAACCTGTGTTAAAATATAACAATTTAAAAATAAAGCCTTACTTGATGAAGATGCTCAAAAGATGAAGTGTTGAGTTGCTTCGAAGGAAGGATGCTGGTTGACCCTGAAGAAAAGACTTTGTTATATAGAGAAGAGGAGGTTATTTAAAAACTGAACTAACCAGCATCACCGGATCATATTACATCACTGTGATGTTTTTATGATGAATAACATGGACATTTCAAACATGTGTTTCTTAACACTTCCTTCCTTGTTCCTGACAGGCCAGGGGCCTCATGTATCAACCGTGCGTGCGCACAAAAACCGTGCGCACGTCACTTTCCACGCAAAACCCCGTATGTAACAAAACTGAACTGAACGTGAATATATGCGCATCCAGGTACATATCCACGCAAGCTCCCGAGCAGGCGTACGCACGTTTCTGTGGTTCTTGTTCCTTTGGCGACACTTACAGGTGCTTCTGAAAAACTGAAGCCCCACAGTCTGTGGTTAGAGCGGCTTGAGACCTTTCTTTTTAACCGAGCATACTCTTCCTCCTCATGATTCTACTTTTGATCTTAGTTGATACTGTTGTTGATTTTAACTGTTTTATTATTTGTTTTATCGACATTAAATTCTGTTGCACTTTGTAGCACTTTGAGATTTTCATTAATGAAAGGTGCGTCATAAATTGAATTCATTATTATTATTATTATTATTATTATTATTATTATTATTATTATTATTATTATTATTATTATTATTATTATTATTATTACTATTAACTGTTCATGATGTGAAAATGATTAATATTCCCACCAAACACACGATTAACAAGTACATCCACATGGACGCGCAAAGTTGTGCAAAAAATAAATGTAACAGGAACGGATACATTCAGCCTTATGGAGGATATAGATAGTGTAACACGCAGAGCATTTATTTATAAACAGATATAATTCTCTGATCTAGGATATGGCTTATCAGCCGTTTTCAGAAATAATCATTTTTCAGTTTGGCACTGCTGCGCACTGAACACAGGGGCCGCGCATCACGCGTGCACGTGCAGAAACTGGGGTTCCACAGGAGCTTAGAGGGAGCTGGCAGGTCGATCAGGGCTGTGCCAGTCCAGTCCACACAAAGCCGATTCATGTCCAATGGAATGGTCTCATCCATATGATCCCAAAGGCTGAGTTATGGTCGCGCTTTGAGCGCGCGTGCACCCTCGCCGGTGTTACACGGCAGTGGAGGTGTGTCATTATCTGTGTTTATTGTAGATGTCTCCAAAATGACACGTGAAAGTACACCATTTATAACTTGTATGGGAGTAAAAGCTTCACAGACAAACAGATTGCGCACAAGGCTGCAGCGCGCGCTTTGGAGACTCCAACATCACGTCATGTCATGAAAAGTCTCCACTGAGACGCAGAGACTCGTTTCTTCATATCATCTATTAAATAAACGAAGATCTATGTTCTAGCAAACATCCAAGTAAGTTCCTCTGTGTTTACAGTAATTATGGTAATTAACTCGTGCGCAAAGTTAATATTTTCACTCAGAATGAATGAATGAGCCGGTGGCGCACCTGACAGCAGCGTGCGCGCGAATACCGGCACACAATCACTCGTTCTTTGCGTGATGAACACAGTTTATTACTATTCTTACTTGGGATGTTTGTCCTCACTCATATTATATTAAATCCATTGTTTTCCTGAATCTAGAGATCATTTCTGATCGCGCAGGGATCAAACAAACATGTCCTTCACACATGCAGGAAGTAATTTGCATCTGTTTAACATATGTAAATGTAGGCGTGTCAGGGGAGGTGTCTGACGTGCGCTCAGTTCCACGTTCATTGTGATGTACAAAAGGAATGTGCGTGGATTCCGGTGTACGCACAGCTTGATAAATCTGGATTCTTTTGTGCGTAGACACTTTTCTGGATTTGACCGTACGTCACTTTTCAGTAAGAAATCCACGCAAGTCTTTGATACATGAGGCCCCAGGTAACATCACCTGGGCTATTTAAGGTCCTCACCCTCTGGATCTCAAAGCAGCATCATTCAGAAACTCCACTGAGAGACAACAGAGAGAAGAGAGACACTGAAGAGAGAGAAACAAGAGAAGGAACACATCATGTTTAAGATCCAGGTAAAAATCATTCTATTTACATGTAAATACATTGTTCTGTCTTATGTTTGTAAATTGAACTTCCTGCTAATTATCTTACAAGACCTAAATTCTAGTCTTTAAACAACTTTCTCAATTGATTATAAAACAAAAGTACATTTAGAGTTTTTTTTCTTGTTATTTTTTTAAAGAAACTGAACTTTTATTAAACATGGTGAAGCACATGTTAATGGAAAACCTCTCCACCCTCTTCAGCTGTACACAGACTTTTGTTACAACAATGTCATTGTTCTCTGAGACACTCAGACTTTTTACGTCACAAAAACAGCCAGAGGTGTTGTTAAGCTGTTTGAAACACTCTGGACTAAGCCCAGCCCTGAAATGTTTAAATTTCATTTGAAGTTTGCAAAGTTTTGAAGTAATTAAAGAACAAAACTATTACAAGACATGCCATGGATTGTCAAGGCTGGGATTTTAGACTGTTATAAAAAAAATAAGTTAAAAGAAGATTGCAAACTTTGCATTCTACTTTGTCATTTTAAGTTTTAGCAGCTGGAGGAAAATACGGAGAAAAAAAAAACCCTGGAAATATATAAAAAAGTTTAACTATGTGCTGGTGACAATTTTTGATTTCCTTCATAATTGAATGGCTATGTTTTTGTTCATATGACAAAGACTGCCCTTGAAATGTGAAAAAACATATTCTATTTTTTTAAAATAGATATTTTTATGTAAAAATTTGCCATCAAATCCAATACTGTTCAGAAAATGCAGAATAGAACTAGACTATCCTGAATGTCCAGGCTAATGTCCACAAAATATGTAATCATAAAACAGATCCTTACTGGGATGTTTCAAAATGTATGTTTTACATGCATTATAAATTCATCATAATTTCCTCCACAGAAATCTCTTAAATCAATCGTGGCTGTCAGGAGAATTCACAATTCTGCTGTAGAAGGTAAGTTCTTATAAATTATTTTTCCTCTCTCTTACCTTCAGGTCAGCTTGACTTTGTTTTGTCAACTTGTTTAAAGACACGTTACACACATTACACATTTGACTTTTTGTCCAAGCTACAAACAAATCAAATATTTTTTACTTCATAAATTTTGTTAAACACATCTTTTGTCATTTTACTCAGTCAAACTACAGATAAAACTCATCTCAATTATTTGTCCTCTGCTCTTTTTATTTAGCAGTCTTGACGCAGCCAGCCCCGGAGGACACAGTCACTGCAAGCTTTGGGAAGTTCATCAGTGGGGTGAAGCCCCAGCACTTGTCTTCTGTCGTTGTCCACCGCAGTAAAAGGATGGTGTTAGACAGCATTGGAGTTGGTTTGATTGGCAGCACATCTGAAGTGTTTGAATTGGCACTTCAGTACTGCCAGGTGAGACAGTGAAAAATATTATCATTTACCAAATATATTAATGTAGCTTAGGCTGTTTTAAAACTAAATCAGATTACACAGTACCATTGTTTAGTGGAAATACAAAAAAAACAAGAAAACAAATGCAACAATTTTCTTCATAATGCTTATGTTCTGTCCAAAACAGAAAATAGTTCAAACTGACTTTGTTCATATAGTGTAGGCCACAAATTAAATTGTTCTTGAGATATTCATCAGTATAAGGACAATATGACATGTACTGATTTACTGCATATCAGGAACTGAATCAGGCTCAAGCCACATTTCCATTTCTTTACATACCTCTTCCACAATCCCAGTGTATTAAATGTAATAATGATGTCTTTAAAGACAATACATAGAACAATAAGCTGATATATGGTAATACATTGTTTTCTTTTCCTGAAAATCTCATGATTTTTAAGTTTTAAGTTATTGTATCTTTAATTTCAGCTCATGTATGGCCCTGATCACATCAGCTCTGTGTACGGACGCAGAGACACCAGGCTCTCACCAACACTGGCAGCTTTTGTCAATGGAGTAGCAGTAAGTATTTAAATAATTAGCCAATATCACAAATAAACTACCTTCCTTTTTAAACAAGAATAGGACATTAAATCATGCTAACACGGCAGCATGACAGCTCAGTGGTTAGCACTGTTGCCTCACAGCAAGTAGGTCCTGGGATCAATCCCCGGTTAGACCTGGGGTCTTTCTGGATGGAGTTTGCATGTTCTTCTTGTGCTTGCATCAGTTTTCTCCCACAGAACAATAACATGCATGTCAGGCTGCCTTCAGGCCCAGGCCTCCCTTGCAACAGAGATCTGTGATCTCAGTGGGATTTACCTTGTTAAATAATGTTTAACAAATAAATAAATAACATCAATCAAAATTATAAATAAAAATATGTGTCAATCCAATATGTTTGTCTAATTTCAAACCATTCAAGTCAAATCTGTTATTTTGCTGCAGACACATTCCATGGACTTTGATGACACGTGGCACCCAGCCACTCATCCTTCAGGAGCCGTCCTTCCTGCCGTGTTAGCTCTCAGTGACATGATGCCAGCTAACAGTAAACCAAGTGGCCTGGACTTCTTACTGGCCTTCAATGTCGGCATCGAGATCCAGGGTCGTCTACTGAGATTCTCTAATGAGGCGCACAACATCCCCAAGAGGTCAGTGTCTTGGAGAAGAGGAGCATTATATTTCAGTCTAAATGTAGTTGAACCATGGATGGATTATTTGTAACATGAGTCTTTTGATCAGTCTTTTTTATGTCCAGTAGAAACTGCAGATTTCTGCATTGCACTTTAATAATTTAGTAAAACTGATTTTTTTAGGGAATTAGTTGCACAGAGTCATACTACAACAAGCCTTAAAGACCGTGTAAAGTGAATTTCAATATTTTCTTAAATAAACATTATAAATGTGATAATTGTAATCTTGTAAATGAGTAAAAAGTCTCAAAATTGTTGCTCAATTAATTTTGGAGTTATAGAGCAAACTGTGTATAAACATATTTCTATTTCAGGATTTTTTAGGCGTGTTTTAAACGGGACCGCGTTTCGTCACGCGGTCCTCATTAGTATAGCCCCACCCCCTGCAGCTCCAGTCATATAAATTGTTCTTCGCATGGGTGGAGCCGTTCACTCGCGAATCGCAGATAGCATCAGATAGCAATAGCATAGATATTTTGTTCATTGTTAGCTAGCTAATCAATTATGCCTCGTTCCTGCATCTTCCCTGGATGTTTTAATGGTCAGGGCACCTGCTACTGACCGTCTCCCTCCTCAGCCTCCGGACACCGCCGCCGCCTTTCCTGTTTCTTTTCTTTCTTTTTTTTATTGCTAAGCCTGTGCCCTACAAGTTCACAAGCTCCTTTTTTGCTAAGAAAATGCGACAGGTCCATTGCATACTTAGTTATCAACGTGATTACTCTTTATTTTAATCACCAACACAGCCCCCGCATGCGATGTGTCGGGTCGGACCGGGTGCAGCCGCGCGAGTCCGCTCATCTTCTAAACACAGAACAGCGGAGTTATGAATTATAGTTGTGTCCTCAACTTTTAAAATAAAACCAGAGTTGTTTGTGCACTAAAAACAGCGTAACTCTTGGAAAAAGGAGCAAACAGAGCAGGTTTACTGATGAACCTGTCTTCCTCCTCCACACAGTTCAGCTCTGAGCGAGAGGATCCTCCTACTTGCTCTGAGCTGCAGAACTGCGCTGAAACCACGCCCACGCACTGACATGCCCCCACCGTTCCAGACCCTGGGAAAATCATGTTTTTTCCTTAGATTTGAGACTTAACACTAGGAATACCAGAATATTCAGATGATTACTACCCTTACCAGAGATGGTCAAATTACAGTTTGAGGAATTTTCACCCCTGGAGACATTGAGCATGCATTAGGGTATCCCTGGAGACTTTTCTTCTGCATAAATGCTAAACAGGGTGGGGGGGTAGATGAGTGCTGTTGCTATTAGGAAAATGCCTTGGGGGGCCTTGAGTTCCAAACATTCCAATGTAAATGTAATTGCTAATGACAACACCTTCTGCAACATCTTCTGTGTTGAAACACTCTTGACTTGACTTCACTCACTTCAGTGTGTTGGGAGAGCAGCAGATATGGTAAAGTTTTATAAAACACATCAAGTTTTGGACATGGTACTGAACGATGTCAACCCCTGCGACTCAGATGGGGAAGAAATAAACTTTCAGATGAGTTCTGATTCTGAAATTTCTTCTGGTAAGATTTTTTACAATTTCTACTTAGCCAGTTACGGTTGTTGTGTTTTATGAAAGAGGTACATTGTAAAAACTACCATCTTGATAAGTTACAATTGTTCAAGAATATTATTCTTGCTTAATTTGAGCAATTTTGACTTGTTTTTTGACTTAAAACAGGACAACGTGCCTAGATATGTTGTTTTTAACATGTTTTTATGAATGTTAACATGAAAAATGTATTTATTCCTAGCAGCTGAGGGGTTTGTTTTGTTGTGTAAATTTCTGTAAAAAATATCTGGACCTATTGGCATTTTTTGTAGAACAGGGGTCAACCTGCGGCTCTGGAGCCACATTTGGTCCCTCAAAAGTGGCTCTTTCAAGCTTTGATCAAAAATAACTTTACACTGAATTTTATTTGTTCTAATAACAACAAAAATGGCTAGTTTTAGCAGTTTTTCCTGTCATTTCCTTTGCAAATGTATGAATACCATAACAAATAGAAGGAGTAAAACATTTAATAAACATTTATTTATTCGAAGCAGGATATTTAATTTTTTCCACAATCAAAACAATTTACCTAGACCTGCATATTTCATTGTTTTTTTTGTTTTTGTTTTGGGGGAGGGGGGGGAACACATTATTTTTCCTTCTTTACAATATGTTTCAGGATTATAATTCAAATACTACATTTGTGTTAATTTCCCATTATTGTGACCTTTCAGAGTCAGAGAGTCTTTATTGTCATTTGCACCGCATGTGGTACATGTGATTCACTAATCAAATCTCAAACACATTGTCCTACAGATGAGGAGACTGAACCACCTCCTAATGCAGATGAACAAAATTCAACAGCTGACACCTCACCACCTCCAGGCGAAGATGAGGACAATTCACCTCCTCCAAAAAAGAGAGGTCGGATGGAGAGACACGAGTGGATTACAGAGACCGCAAAAGATGGCACAGTGTGGCGTGAAGAACAGCTTGGAAGACCTCTGAATCACAGCCCTATTGAATGCTATCCCACGGATGGAGAGCCAACACCTTTGGCGACAAGAAAAGTGTCCAGTCGCTTACAGAGTTTCCTCTGTTTCCTCTCTATGGAAATGCTTATGACCATACAACACTGGACTGTACAACATGCACGCCACACACTTGATGGAAACTGGTTCATGGCCATCCCAGAACTAAAGGCATTCATTGCAATCCTCATCCTGCGAGGGATTTTCCGCCTTCCAGCGGTACATGACTTATGGTCTGCAACACTGGGAGTGCCTGCCATCAGCAACATTATGGCTCGAAACCGCTTCCAGGACATCATGCGGCACCTACGCTTCGATGACAAGGACACACGCGAAGAACGAGTCGCAAATGACAGGTTTGCTGCAGTCTCTGGTATTTGGAAGGCTTTCGTTGACAACTGCATCACTTTTTACAACCCAGGAAGGCACATCACTATAGATGAGCAACTGTTTCCAACTAAGACCCGTTGCTGTTTCCTGCAGTACATTGCTACAAAACCTGACAAGTTTGGCATAAAATTCTGGGTGGCATGTGACCTGAAATCCAAGTACGTATGTAACATCATCCCCTATCTTGGCAAAGACCCCAGTCGTCCCACCGGGGAAAAACTATCTGAAAATGTGGTGATGAAGCTCATGGAGCCATTTATGGACAAAGGCAGAACTGTTACCACAGACAATTTTTTCACCTCATTGAAGCTAGCAAAACGACTGCTTGACCGGAAGACCACCCTCCTTGGCACAGTGAACAAGATTCGCCGTGAGCTTCCAGACTCTGCCAAAAAGACTATTGACCGTGAGGAATTCAGTACGAAGGTGTTTTCAACCTCTGGTGCCACACTGACTGTTTATGTGCCCAAACGGAGAAAGACTGTCTGCATCCTGAGTAGCATGCACAGTGTGGTGGACAAAGGGGACACCCTGAAAAAAAAGCCTAATACGGTCACTGACTACAACATCCAAAAATGTGGTGTTGATGTCATGGACCAGATGGTGCGAAAGTACACTGCACGTTCAGGAACACGGCGCTGGCCAGTCGCTGTGTTCTACAACATGATTGACATTGCAGCTTTGAATGCATATGTGCTTTTCAAGGCATGCACTGGGGTCGATGAGAGACGAACAGACTTCTTAGTGAAGCTTGCAAGAGAGCTTGCACAGTCGTATATGGCAGCCAAGGAGGTGTGTAAGGAAAACATTCCACCGCAACCACCTACACCTGACACAGGGAAAATAAGGGGATCGTGCCAGGTTAAACGTTGCTGCAAGACTAACCGTGCCAGTCATCGTTGTGTTTCTTGTAACAGATTCACATGTGGCAAATGTAGAAAGGAGATGTTATGGCAATGCCAGGTGTGTTCTGACATTCTGTACGTGTGATGAGTCTCTTCACTGGAAGAAATGTCTGTATAACCATTGTTGCATGCTTATTTTCTTTTGTCTTTTATTACTTGCTACATAGTTGATAGGTTACATTTCCATTTACAGATGATTTTGATACCATATTATTGCATGCTTATTTTCTTTTGTCTTTTAAAAACTGCTGTAAGTTCAAATAAAGTATGTCAGCTTCACATTATTTCAGTGTTATTCATTGTGATAATCTTTGTCGCCGCCTAGGTCGACGAGGAGGCAGAGGCAGGCGCCTTTAGATAAAGTTCACCAATACAATCCCCCCTTCAGATAAAAGTAACCAATACAATCCCACCTTTAGATACAAGTGTCCAATACAGGTAGTCCTCGACTTACGGCATTTCGGCTATACGAACGGGTGTAGAAATGGAACTCGTTCGTAAGTCGGGGATCACCTGTACAATCCCGCCTTCAGATAAAAGTGACCAATATAATCCCACCTTCAGAAAAAGGTGGCCAATACAGGTAGTCCTCGACTTACGGCTTTTCGGCTATACGAACGAGTGTAGAGATGGAACTCGTTCGTAAGTCGGGGATCACCTGTACAATCCCGCCTTCAGATAAAAGTGACCAATATAATCCCACATTCAGATAAAAGTGGCCAATACAGGTAGTCCTCGACTTACGGCGTTTCAGCTATACGAACGAGTGTAGAGATGGAACTCGTTCGTAAGTCGGGGATCACCTGTACAATCCCGCCTTCAGATAAAAGTGACCAATATAATCCCACCTTCAGAAAAAGTGGCCAATACAGGTAGTCCTCGACTTACGGCGTTTCGGCTATACGAACGAGTGTAGAAATGGAACTCGTTCGTAAGTCGGGGATCACCTGTACAATCCCGCCTTCAGATAAAAGTGACCAATACAGGTAGTCCTCGACTTACGGCGTTTCAGCTATACGAACGAGTGTAGAAATGGAACTCGTTCGTAAGTCGGGGATCACCTGTACAATCCCGCCTTCAGATAAAAGTGACCAATATAATCCCACCTTCAGAAAAAGGTGGCCAATACAGGTAGTCCTCGACTTATGGCTTTTCGGCTATACGAACGAGTGTAGAGATGGAACTCGTTCGTAAGTCGGGGATCACCTGTACAATCCCGCCTTCAGATAAAAGTGACCAATATAATCCCACATTCAGATAAAAGTGGCCAATACAGGTAGTCCTCGACTTACGGCGTTTCAGCTATACAAACCGGCGTAGAAATGGAACTCGTTCGTAAGTTGGGGATCACCTGTACAATCCCCCCCTTCAGATAAAAGTGATCAATGCAATCCCGCCTTGACCGTGGAATAGGTGACAGGTGACAGGACTTGCAGTCTCCCCTAGCAACTTCATCTGCCATAGCAACTGATTCTGTAGTCTGTGATATAAATGGCCTCATATGGCCAAGGCTGCACAGAAGTCTGTTGGAGTCAGTCTCCCCACCATCACAGACATTTACACCTCCAGATGCAGGAAAAGAGCCACCTGCATCATGAAAGACCTCACTCACCCAGCACACTCACTCTTTGTCCCACTCCCCTCAGGACGGAGGTTGAGGAGCATCAAATGTAGAACCACTAGACTGAGGAACAGCTTCTACCCTGAGGCTGTTAGACTCATGAATAAATAAAAATAAAATATAAAATAAACACTGCAAAATATCACGTCATGCTGATGCTGATCTGTTTTCTTGTTGCTATGTTCATCTGTGTTCATCTGTGACCATCTGCTCATACAAACTCATGTTCGTGCTGCTGTTTATTTCCACTATATTAGGCTTAGTGTATTACTAGTTGATGTTTTTCTTAGTTTATTCTAGATGTTATTACTGTTTTTCTCTTGCATTTGTTGTTGGATGTAACTGGGACCCCGTGTACATAATCTCGTTTTCATCCCATGTACCACATGCGGTGCAAATGACAATAAAGACTCTCTGACTCTGACTCTGACTCTCTGATATACATACCAATGGACGTGATAATGCTAATTCAATCTCGCAAGTCGGGGACCACCTGTACAATCCCGCCACCTTCAGATAAAAGTGGCCAACACAGGTAGTTCTTGACTTGCGGCGGCTTCAACTTACGGCGTTTCAGCTATACGAACCGGCGTAGAAATGGAACTTGTTCGTAAGTTGGGGATCACCTGTACAATCCCCCTTCAGATAAAAGTGACCAATGCAATCCCGCCTTGACCGTGGAATAGGTGACAGGTGACAGGACTTGCAGTCTCCCCTAGCAACTTCATCTGCCATAGCAACTGATTCTGTAGTCTGTGATGTAAATGGCCTCATATACATACCAATGGACGTGATAATGCTCATTCAATCTGTCATTTTACAGTCTCCCATGGGAGCTATAGGTAAAATATGTACAAGTACATATGTTTGGTAGTCCTAGTGTTAAGCGTTATCTAGGGTGACCCGCAACCTTTCAGCCATTATTTAGCTGGACCCCCATCCCCTTTCAGTCGGGATTCATGGAGGGCCTTTCTTTCATTAAGGGTCATTCTAGCATATTCTTCCAAGGGCACATAGTTGCCCTTTCTTTGAGGTGTTGTGTTAGTTGCTAGGGTATGAAATTTCCTTTGTTGTTGGTTTCCATAATGCGGTTCTGACTGGGGTCTCGGGGGTCATTCCCTATACGGTTGTTCTGATTGCCTTGGCGGTCGCTCCTTATACTGTGGTTCTGGCTGTCTTTGAGGCCCTTTGTATTGTTGTGTTTGTTGGAGGCCCTAGGGACTGCTTTTGGTTGTTTTGGGTTTTGTTTCATCTTGTTTTTTCTCTTTTAATCCCAATACTGTTGTCATAAGACTTCACTACTTGATCGATTTGGGGGACCAAGATCTCATTGGGCATTTTAATGAAGGTCACTTCTCCTTTCCTTCCTTTTGTTACTACTCTCAGAGCCTTAACATATCTTCTTTTAGGAACTGTCTGTTTGAGTTGATACCAGACCGATGTGAGGCGTTGTCCCTGATCCATGCGTGCTTTTGCCCGTTGGATTTGAGAATCCTCGTCATCCAGATCCTCTAGAACCAGCCTTTTGTAGTGAATCTGGGCCGACTCATCTTTGCCCACTGGGTTTGCGGTGACATGACCCAGCCACAGCTTTCTTGCTGCGTCACACTTGGTGGAACTGATTACCATAGGCCACACATCTTTAATGTACTCTTCATCAGTTTCTTCAGGTCTTTTTTCTCTCACTAAGGTTTTCAGCATTTTGTACTCACGATAACTGTCAGCATCTGAGTTGGAGATTCGGCTTTGTTCTACCCGCCGAGGTTCTGGGACTGACTGAGACTCGTAGTATGACTGATCAATCCTTTCCTGACCTGGTACTTCCTCTCCATCATCTGATATCTCGTCTCTCATTTTCATATCCGTTTCTTTGGCATATTTGTAAGCAGCTTTTTTCATTCTCCTCAATAGTACGTCATGCACTATCGCCACATAAGCTGTTCTGAAATTGCTGGTTAGGGGTTGGTGAGCAATCAATGTAGGGAATGTGGGCATCATCAGAATATTAGCCCACTCTCCCAAGGTGGCCTTGACTGTCAATCCCACTTTTTCTTCTAACCTGCCTGCCCACATTGATGGAATTTCATAGTGATTTTGGTCAGCTTCAGGGACATGGGCACTGTGTCGATCGCTGGTCTGTACGTGCCCCATCTTAGGTCCCTGACCATGTTTTCTGACACTTTGTATGCATCTAATATTTCCACTGCTTTCTTTTGTCCTTTTCTTTGCCTGACTCTTAGTGACTTAGTTTGCAGTCCCGGTTGGCCCGCTGTTGATTCTAAGCTGGCAGTATCTTCATCATCAGTGCTTTCCTGACCCAGACCTGTGCCTGGTTCTTCCTGGGAGCTTTCGTCATTGCTCTCTTCACTGTCTGCATTCAATGGTTGTATTGTTGTGAGCGGTCTGTGCTCCGACCGTTCTTCTAGTGGATTTGCACCACTCCTTTTTCTGGTGACTGGGTCAGTTAGATCTTTCCCTGAGGGTTTAGTTACGGGCATTTTTGTTTTCCTTAAATCTTGTGACGTTGATAGTTTTTCTCCATACTCTGCCCCAATTTTCAGGGGTTCTTTGTTTGGTTCCTTCTCTGTCTTTGTTATAGTGGCCAACACCCTTGCTCTCCGGTCTTCATGCAGATGAGTGGGGGTCACTATGACTAGTTCCCGTAACGCAGCTTCGACTGGCATTCCTTTCGCCAGATATGTTGATGCATTGACAGCAACACACTCAGCTATTTCCCACTGAAGGTTATGGGACCGCAACCCATCTATACTCATCACCACACGTCTGAGGTCGTGTGCGATCGCACACGACCTCAGGCGTGTGGTGATGAGCTTGTGCTACCCCTTTCTCTAGAGTCTCTAACATTTCTTTCATTTATTATTCATTACTTTTTGCTTCTTTATAGCTTTTGATTGGGACATGTATTATGGCATAATATGATAGATTCCCCCCTCTTGTTAGGTGCACTTTTGGCTCTAAAAATTGTGCTCGTGCCTTTAACTTGCTTGCCTCTACCTGGTATTCTTGCCCAGCTAAACTTTTCAGGATCTTTTTGAAAGTTGCATTGTGAACTTTAAATTGGTGATCTGTGAATATCAATAACTCATCGGCATCCAAGAAACCAAAGATTTCCGATCAGCCTATACACTTTAAAAAAATTTTTTTCTTTCGGCTTTATTCCCTACGTTAGGGGTCGCCACAGCAAACTGGTCGCATGAAGATTTGGAAGTTGTTTTTACGCCGGATGCCCTTCCTGACACAACCACAGACCACCGAGCAACCACAGCCCTCTGTGTGGAGCAGAGAGCTGATATCTAGGGTTCCCGGGAGAGCAGATGGTGTGGGTTAAGGGCCTTGCTCAAGGGCCCAGAGTGGGGCAGATGAGGGTGGAGACAAGTGTGACCGCTTCACTTATCCCACCCACATCTTTGATGTTGTCG